>CM069912.1:42941759-43239212 GCA_036172215.1 Camellia granthamiana
ATATATTTTCATATTTTATTATATTCAATATTTTATTTAATATATGTTCAAATTTTATACTTTTAAAATATATCTAGACCAAAAAATTGATTAAAATTAATTAAAAATAATGAAATACGAGTTAAAAATTATTTTTAAAAACTCAAAATTAAACATAATATAAATATATTTTTTATTTTTTGAATAGTGAAAACCAAAACTAGTTTTTGACAGCAACAAAAACAACAAAAATAAGGTGAAAAAAGACAAAATAAAAAGATACTTGAGCCAACCAATTGTCTAACAAATTCTGAACAAGGCCAAACGAGCATGCACACGACGTGGCCTAACTAAATTCAGAAACGTGGCAGGTAGGACAAAGCGCTGTGCACCATACGAGACCCTCGGACTTGCCCGCCCAGAAGGTCAGGACTCAAGGTCCAGTTACTCTCTCTCTCTCTCTCCTCTCTCCTCTCCCTCACATCACGATTTGAATGTTCAAAAAAACCCAGCAAGGGCTTAGAGTTATCTCCTGCGATGTTTCGATTCTGGCCTTCATTCATTAATATCCCTTCTCTCTCTCTTTTTGAACAATGCCTTTCGTCTCTCATTTTCTCTCTCTAAAAGTTTTTGTGCTTTCTATTTTATTTTATTTTTCTCTCTCTAGATAGATTTTGAAGATCTGTTGTTAGATTTTGAATGTAAGTTGTCTTTAAATTTAGCTGAAAGGCTAGGGTTTTTGCTCTCGTCATCTTCGTGAATCTTTTCTATCTCTACTTGGAAGCACTATCGAGGATTTTCTCTCTGGAATTTCCTTTTTTCTCTTTTGACTTTGTGTTTGTTGAATGAGTGGAAAATGGAGAGAGTTCGGCAAAAGAAGTCGAAAGTTCCTACCACCAATGAAGGTCAGTCTCTCTCTCTCTCTCTCTCTCTCTCTCTCTCTCTCTGTGTCCCACGCGCAGTCATAACACCATAATGTATGTCTGTTTGGTTGCTGGGAAAACCGAGAAATCAAGAGAGTTCTTTTTTTTAAATTATTAAATGTATGTCTGTTTGGTTGCTGAGAAGCTGAGAAAAAGCAAAGTAAATGGCTGTTTGATGATTTTCTTTTATGTTTTTGAAGAGCTGCAAATTTCTCCTCAAATTTTTGCTCATTTTTGTGATTTTGAGAAAAAGCAAAGGAAATGATCGTTTGAGGATTTCTTTTATGTTCTTTAAAAGCTATGAATTTCACCTCAAATGTGGCAGATAATTGATTTGCCTCACTTTAATGATTTTTTTATTAAATAGTTTTCATTTTCAAATAATTGAGGCTTGAAATTTTGAAAATTCTGCTTTCTTTTCCTTCATTTTCTCACTAACCAAACGGATCATTTGTGTTTCTTTCTGCTTTTGTTTGTCTCTTTGCTCTTTAGTAAGGTTGAGTTTAGGCTTTTATTTTGCTAACAAGTTTTGTTTGCAAGTGCAATTGAGTGGTGCCTCTGTTTTATTTGAGGATTTTCTTTTATGTTTTCGAAAAGCTAAAAATTTCACCTCAAACAAGGCAGACAAATTGATTTACCTCATTTTAGTAATTTTTTTAATTAAATAATTCTCACATTTTCAAAGAATTGAGGCTTGTGATTTTGAAAATTCTGCTTTCCTTTCCTTCATTTTCTCAGTAACCAAACGGGTACTTGGTGTTCGTTTCTGTTTTTATTTGTCTCTTTGCACTTTGGGAAGCGTGGAGCTTATTTATTAGTTAGTTTGAGTTTTGGCTTTTCTAGTGCTTTTGTTAAAGTTTTGTTTGCAAGTGCAATTGAGTAGTGCCTTTGCTGTAGTGGTGTGAAAATGATTTCGTTTGTTCTTTTTTAGTTTGAGGGTTATCATGAGAAATAATTGCAGTGTATAGCGCTTTAGGAGCTCCTATGGTTAGTTTATTTAGTACTTCTCTGATTCTTGATTTAGAAATTTAGCATATATCAAAATTTTCTTTGATTTCTGTATTTTTTTCCTCTCATTGTACTTGCTTGTGTTTCTTCAGAAAATCTGAATTGTACAAATTTTTATTTTATTTTTATTGAATTTTAAATTTTAAATTTTAAAATTTTGAGTTTTTGGAGTCGAGTTGGATAATGTAATCATTTCAAATGAACTTAGTGTGTTAGATGCGATTCTCTCTTAATTTTGTGCTTTCTATTGCATGTTTCCTGCCATTGTTTCATGGCTTTGGTTTTGGTGATTTGAAATTTCTGTACACACAATTTGCAAGCCTCTGTATGTGTGGTCATATGTATATATCATCTTGGAATTACCATTCTATAATGTTGTCTATATTCATTTACAGGAAACAGGCAAACTCAAAAACAAAGAAGTGTACCAAAATTGGCATCAGACTATAGTTCTTACATTGGTGGTACCACCAAGGAAGATTTGGTGAGTTGATTTCTTGTTTGTATTTAAATTTGAGCTTTATGATTTGAATTGGTGTATTGTCATTTAGAAATCTGCTGATTGGCATCAGGCTCTAGTTCTTCATTCTTTATTTTTTAAGAGGAATTTTGAATTAAAAAAATTCATTTTCTGTTTGTAGTTCACATGCGAGTTGGGGAGGAGCTCTTCCAGACGAGTTATTGGAACGCCAATAAAGAAGTTATTAGCAGAAGAAATGTCAAAAGAAACCGAGTCCAAGAGACGGCCAGGTAGTGTCATTACCAGATTGATGGGTCTTGATGGGTTGCCACCTCAGCACCCTCTTCATGGACAAGATAAGAGGTTCTCGGAAACTTACCGACACAGAACCATATCAGTAGTATCCCAAAGGGATGGAAAACCTTATGAACGCCGAATGAATAGGAAAAACTCCGTGGAGCAGCAAGAATTTAAGGATGTGTATGAAGTTTTGGAAACATCAGAAGTTGATAGGGGAAGTCACCCAGCGAAGGGGACTGTAAATCCAAGGTATTCTGAAGCAGAGATGGCATTCATTCGACGCAAGCTGATGAATGTGAAATGTCTTTCTGCTGATGAAATGCTTGATGATTCAAAAGAATTTTGTGATACGTTTGACAGGCTGGATACTAACCAGGACCTATTGATGCAATATCTTCAGCAACAAGATTCTTTGTTTGCAAAGCATCTTTCTGATCTGAAAGGTTCTGCTCCCAGATCACATTGCGGTCACATAGCAGTGCTAAAGCCAACAAATTCGGTAAACTATGAAAGCAACACCATTGGCTGGAAATCAGAGAAAGAGACTTCACTGTCTGACACTGGCTCTCATTGGAAACATCTTAGTAGTCTTTCTACCCACTCCTACAATCATCGTGGTGCTCAAAAACCTCTTAAGTCATCAAAAATTCAATTAGAAGGGAAGCATGAGACAGACATCCTCCCAAAAAGGATTGTTGTTCTGAAACCGAACCTTGAAAAGGTGCGGCATGCTAGTAAATCTGCTTTATCACCCTCTTCTTCACATTGTCATGTGTTAGATTCTAGGAAGCTCTTGGAATATCCGAGTATTGGCACTGGGGAGACAAGAGCATGGGTTGAGAAAAATATATCTAGTGATGCTGCTTTTTCAAGGCTGATGTCTAAAGAACCGAGAGAAATAGCGAAGGAGATTACTAGGAAAATGAGAGAGAGCTTTTGCAGTGATCCGATAAATTTGTCCTCCATTAAGGGATATGCTGCGGATGAGAGCTCATATAATGTTTCTGGCAGTGATTCCGCAAGTGAATCAGAGGTGTCAATGTCCAGAAAGTCCTTTCACTGGAGTAACCGGCAGAAGTTTATGTCATTGAATTTAATGGAGTCATCTGTAAGTAAGGAGGCCAAGAAGAGACTTTCAGAGAGGTGGAAGATGTCCCAAAAGTATCAGGTTGTTGGAGAAGTTGGTAAGGGTAGCACACTGGGTGAAATGCTTACCATTCCAGATAGGGAAATGAGGCCAGAGAACTTGGATCCAGTGATTGAACTGGATGAGCCAAGTGACCGATTTGCTGGCAATGATGAAATTGCAGAATGGGATAATCCTTTGGGTATTAGTAGCAGGGATGGGTGGAAGGATGGATGTGTCAGATATTCATCCAGATTGAGATTTGTTCCTGCTTCATGTGTTGGCCCTAAAACAAGCAAGCAACGTCAAGCTCTTGACCAATACATTTATTCAATGCCAAGAGAAGCGATGAATTCTGGTAGAAACAAGGCAATTAAGGGAAATTTAAATAAGAAAGAAGATTCTTTATCCAGAAACTTAAGATCTGACAACAAGAAATGGCAGTCCCCTTGCTGCACCTATGGTGATATTAGTGACTCTTTGGAGGAAAAGCACTTTAATCAGTTTCAAATGGGGATCAACCTTGGAAAGAAAGATCCATCTGGTCAAAAGTCTTTGGCTTCTGCTAATAATGTCAACAGTACAAGTTCGATTACCGATGTGGAGGTGGATGCTGAACATGAAGATATGACCATGTCTTCTGAATCCCCTGATGAACTGGCCTCAAAACTGTCACCTTGTTTGTTAGGAAATGGAAATTCTTCTACTCCTGGTCCAGAGGATTCAAAAGCTCAGGTTTGATTCACTTTCACATAAATAATCTTTATTATGCTAATTGTTGTTGGCCTTTTTCCGTAACCTATACTGTGAGCCAACATAATTTAATTAGCATGACGCTCTTTTCATATATTTTCATTTCTTTCCTAGTACAATTCCATTTGACGAACCCAAGTCTCGTGCATTGATTGTTGGTTTATAATGTCTTTGTTGCTGTCGTCGTTTTTTTTTTTTTCCCTTTAATTATGATTTACAATGTGTTTAGTTGTTATGATATTTACATAGCTGTTTATATCTCATCATAAATGATTACAGCATTATATGTAATTTTATTGTGTCTTGCATTAAGGTCAGGTACATTATATGTATGATATATTATGCACTACTTTGACTCTCTTTGGCATTTTCTTTGAGAAAATCTAGTTCCTAACTTTTCCTTCGAACTAAATAATACGCTATTGCTTTGATCAAAGATACATTACCATTAAAGAGAATATTTATAGAATTTCTCTTGTTTGTTAAGAATGGCAATGGGGTGTGTTTGGGTTGACCTTTGATTCTCCCTCAATCCTGCTCTAGAATAGAAGGAACCTTTCTTGGATTTGACACAATCCAAAGTGGGTTGGGTTGCAGTCATTCTCCGGACAAACTAATGTTATAGTGGACTGCCATTATGACCATGGTTCCAAATAGCGGTATCGGGAGACGTATTGGTATTGGTTGCAGTGTAGCCTTGTCAGCCTATCAAGAGTATCGAGCGATATGTATTGGGAATCAATTAATATTGTTGTGAATTTTTAAAAATTTTTAGCAAGTAGCAACCCCTAAAAAATTCAACAATACATATTTTTTCTACTCTTAAGCTCAATTTGTCACTTTTTTGGCGATGTATGGAGCATGTTTTGCTTATTTGATAATAATGAAATAATTATTAAATCACAAGCCAATATACTAATTGTAGCACACAAAGTGTATGAGGTTTTTAAATAGTAAGAGAAAGGAGAGGTTTTTAATTAGGTAAAATTTATTAAATGTTTTGCTTTTAATGTTATATAAAACAAGAAGCAAATATGTTATCATATCTATAACATAGAACCACCTTTTCATCATACATTCATAACAAACGTTGCCACCAAGACAAAATACACCAATAGCCACCAAGAACTCGTGAAGCAAAGTCGCATGTCGCATGGGTAGTGAAGTAGTGTGAAGTATATAGCCGTGAGGGCACCCTTCACCCCACAAACTAGTTTTTGGGATTGAGTTCTACCCAATACCGTATAACAGAACCTTCTAGCACTTGAGACCATCAAAGAAAGGGGATATACAAGACGCATTAGCCCTCACACAGCAGTGAGGCTGCCCACTCACAGTGGATAGCACAAGCAGCAACAAAGACTTAATTCAGTTCATCTATTAGAAATTTAAAGACAGACTGCCTCACCATGATACTTCGGTTGTCGGCGTCGGATCTCTTGCAATACGTGCTTCTTTGGATGCTGCAACCTATTCTCTTCATCGTTGAACAGAGCCACCACATCTTTTGCAACATGGGGCTTCTTAAATGCTACAACCCATTGTCATCGATTGGAGCTTCTGGATCTCTTGCAATCACTTCTCTCTCTCTTATTTGTTGGCACCTGATCATTTTCTTGGATATCAAAATCAAAAGGTAGAGAAGAGATATGGGGCTTCTACAGATTTTGCGGAATTCATTGACATCGTACAAACGAGGTGGAGAAATGAAAAAGAAAATGATGAAATTGAAGCTTCAAATGTTGCACATGACCCTGCATGGCCCGAACCGAGTTGAACCAAACCAGTTTGTTGTCAACTTGGCAATTTATCCGGTCTAACTAGTTCTCATTGTGAATTGGCCATCCTATTCAGGACCTTAATTTTCCTGTTCAAACTTGGCCAATTTGCAATGAACCAAAACCAAGATTTAAAATCATGTTTTCTAGTTGCTAAAAGCCTTCGTGAGTTACCTTCCCTCTACATTCTTTTGTGGAACCCTGATTGTGGATTTCATGAGGTATCCACAAAGGATACCAAGGGACTGAACTTGGTCACTATCAAGTTAGGAAGATCACTAGTGAAACAATCTTGGGGGTCAAGCATGATGCATTCTTCCTCAACATCAAGTACCAACTACAGTGAATCATTTCGTTCATGGAAAACTTGATACTAATATGATATGATATGATATGATGATATTTGTTGCAATGTACCTACGTGTGAGACACTATAGTTTATAGAGATTTTTCTTTGTAAAGTATCACCATTATGTGGTTTTCATAAATGAATGGACTTGCCATGCATAGTTTCTTCCACTCATGCACACTTGAAAAATGTGTTTAAATTCTTTGTTTCCTTCCAAAATATGTGGAGAATTAATTTAATACTAAGGGAATTACTAGCATAGTTGCATGGACATTTATGGAGCAACCTTTGCTTCCTCGAATTGCCATATGTCCTTTTTTAAATTGGTTGAAATCGACAATTGGCCAAAAGCTAGGAGAATTTAGTATTTACGAAAGGGAAAAAATAGAGTATGAGAAACATAAGTGACACGAAAAGTGTTGCACTACCACCATGGTTGCAAGCAGAGTTGTGAATCTTGTTCCAAATAGGTCGGTACGGTTCAAGTGTACCGTTTTGACCAAAAAAGCAATGTTTGGTGTGAACGAAAAAAGCACCTAGTCAATGGTCATTGGTTCAACTACTAAATCAATCGAAATTAAAACATGATATATAGTAATGTCATAAATAAAATTTAAATATATATAAATAAAACTATGAGTACTAAAATTACTATAAAAATACATAGAAAATTCATTTTTGGACTCTGTTTGGTCCGATACAATAAACATAAATTCCTTTTTGGATGCCCCTCTGTTATGAGACGACCACCTATCAAAGTGTCAAACGACATCAACTTCGGCAATTATCAACTTCAATGACGCCCATATTGGGATGCTCCTACATTGATATCCCCATATCAGCAACTCCAACGACGCCCATATCGGGATGCTCCTAAAACTAAAATTTCGGTATGTTTTTCATAACATACGGTTTGTTTCGGTTTTAAATATTTTTATACCGATGCAAACCGAACCGACCCAAAATTATATTTAAGTAATTATATATTTTAATTCTTCAAGCATTATATGATAAGTGACTAATATAATATATTTTTGTGATAAAAACTAAGGAGGGAAACATTTATAGAGCAACTTTTATACATTTCCTTTATTGATTTTCAATGTGAAATTCTGCAAGGTTCTATAAAACCCTTTAAAACCTCATGCAAATCCCTCTTTTACATCAAATCAACAAAACCGGTAAAACCGAACCGTAACATACGATCTGTATCAGTTCCTCAACCATCAAAATCGAAAGGATCGGTTTGGTGCTAAACTTACCCTCAACACCATGCTTCTTCACCGTTCTCTTTTTCTTCAGTTTTCTTCTAGTATCATCTCGGAGAACTTCTCTCTTTCACTCTTTCTTTATAACCATTTTGTGTACTATGTTAAAAGTTAGGTGTGTATCTAATCTTTCCCCTCCCAAACACATTAATGTGTACTAATTGAGCCTTGTTTAACTCTTTCTCTATAACCTACAAATATTCTTTCATTTTCTTTTCTCTTCTATCGAGAGTCGTCATTTGTTATTCTACTGTAAACTCTCATCTATAGTTCGTAAGTGCGTATATCCATATACTCACATAAAAAAAGAAAAAAGAGTACACGTATCCATAATCTATTACATAGGCTTTATATAGTCTCTTCTCAAAGAGTGGGCTAGATACATATATTACTGAAGAGCAATTTATAAAAGATTTTGTATATTAATGAATGATTTCAACAATAAAATCCCATATTGTATTCATTAAATAAAAGGTTTATATCATGCTCATTAAATTAAACTAATGTCAATTATATTTTAAGTTTTGTAAGTAAATAAAAATATTTTAAACAAATATATAATATTTATAACAATAAATTTGAAACAATTTTCAAAACTGCACCAGTATCGGTGTGTACTATACCAATAACAAATGTTGTAAGCAGTATGATATTCACAACGTTGGTTGCCATTGCAACGATGGCGCCCCTTCACTCCCCAATTTCTCTCTTGCTTTCTCCTCCCTTTTTCTCTTGTTAAAAGAATAAACTAAATCTTCTAGATATATAAAACCTTAACATTTTGTGAACGCCGTTCTCTTTGCCTCTTGTTGAAATGATTTTTATTTGACATTTAAGTCATTTGAAACATTGGTAAGAGAGAAAAAAATTCTATTCTAGTATCATTCTCAAAATTCTTGAAACCAAATCTTTTATTGTTCTGCTTCCTATTTCTTTTTTTCCTATTTTGATATGTTTTTATTATTTTTACTACACCCTTAATTGCAATAACCTAAGAAGCATAAATACTTTCAAGAAGGTGTCATGTCTTGTCCAACATTGTGTTAGATTTCGACATGACACGACACTCATCAGACACTTCTCAACACATGTCCAAACACGTCCTATAGATGGGTAAGATGTGTGTCCCTAGATTGCATATGGCAAGTGTCGTTGAGTGAGTATGCTGTGTGTGAGGGAGGGTATGAAACAAAGTCTCACATCGCCTGGGTACGAAAGTAATGTGCGGTATATATAAGTGTGAGGACACCCTCACCTTAAATAACTAGCTTTAGGGCTTGAGTTCTACCCAAGATAATATACACAAATTATTCTCAAATTAACATGGTAGTTGAGAGAGTTTTGGGTGCAAGTTTCTTCGTTAGCATTTGGTATACTGTCCCCGTCTGGTTTATTTGTCTCTGTTTGGTTGTTTGCTTCTCTTTCTGTTCAGTTTTCTGTTTGTCTCTCTATGTGCAAGATGGGGTTGCACGTGAGGGAGGGTGTTGGATAGTTTGATATATATTGTTGGGCTCATTTGCTAAAAACTTAAGCTTTGGAGATAATTGGCGATTTAACACTTTCGAACCCCTTGTGTTTGATGATATGTTTGCTTTTTGTTTCCTAATATTTGTTTTTGATAAATTGCAGTAATTGTGATGATATTGCTAAATTTTCTAGATGGTTTCTTGCTATCTCCTTCCCAATTTCCACCTTATCATTGTTTTCATTTGTTATGCACGCTCCACATGTTATTAATATACATCATCATTACTAGTGACTTTTCACCCTATTTTTTAAATGGAAAATGGATCTTATGAAGTTACGATCATCGATCCATATCAGGGATGGACGCAAGATTTTAACATAGAGGGGGCGAACATATATTCTAACAAAAATTTTAAAAATGAAGTTTAAATTACAACATCAATTTTTACGGACATGAAAAGTACAAAATAGCATAAAATATATATTAATAAACATGTTCTCCTATACTCATATTGAGTTATAAAAGATCAATTATAAGACAATATATCGACACTAGTTGTGAGAAACCAAATTTTATTATTATATTTTGTCGAAATTATTAAATTTATACTTTGCATCCCACCTTTCATATATAAAAAGGTGTAGATCATGCAACCACTTTTTTTTTTTTTTCAAATCTAGAGGCAGCCAATATGTATAATTTAAAGATAATTAATAGTTAATACTAATATATAAAATCCGCGCGCGGGGGGGGGGGGATGTGGGGGCGATCACCCCCTCAAGGTCCATCCTTGATCCAAATCGATGATTCAACTGACAAGACCTCTCACCGTTCCCACTTTGGGATCCTCATTTTAATGACCATGCACGTTCTCATCTTCTGAAATTTTATTGTCAACCCTACCCCTCTTAAACTTGTTCCATTCCCATCTGAATATGGTAGGACAAGTCAGATCTGCTGACTAAAACCTTGATGCCATATTTCCTTTTTTGCCTCCTTTGCATCTATATCTCTCTACATTGTTTCAAATTTAGTGCCACATGTTTGACATTTTACTGAAGTGTATATGGACACTGTTGGAGGCCAAAACTTGGGATTGTAAATTTTTTATTTTTTTAAGTGAGAACCTGGATTTATTTATTTATTTTTGGTTAGAACATGGAAAATGTAGATGCAATTACATTTTCACTTACCATATACATCATACTTCAGAATTTGTCTAGTGCAAGCACATACATGAACTTGAACAACCTAAGTTTCTTTTGTAAATTTCTTTGTGTTCTGGAAATATATTATTTTCTTTTGGGGAAATTGCAAATCAGTGTGATGACATGAAAATAGTTAGTTACAAAAAAATATAAGTGCAAGTGGGACAATTTTCACTTGCACCAGAGCACAGGGTCTATGCTTTACTGCAAGTTAGGCCACAATTTTCACTTGCAGTAGAACACAGACTCACATGCACCTCCACTGTTTTTTGCAATTATTTTCACTTTTTTCCCACTGATTTGCAATTCTCCCCTTTTTTTGTTCTTGTTTTCCTTTTCCTTTAGTTCTTTTTGGGTAATCAGAACTTCTATAATAAAATTTTGCCTTCAGCAGCGGGAACCTAGAACCATTCCTATTTTTTTTTTTTTTTTTTGGTTGGGGGTGGGGGGTGCAAGCTAAATAATTTGAGAGGTATCAGAAGCTATTCAAAAGGTAGGAAATAGAAAGAATATACAATGTGATTCTTACATTGAGATACAACCGTGCCTTCCTTTCTCTTGGTATTTACATTGCACATCCATGTTAGCAATACTGAATCCACATTTTAACAACCTTATGTTTCCTTTCTTACAAGAATGGAGTGGGCTGACTGCATGATATACTGTTGGTTTGTTTGGCTTTCTTTAACTATTTATCCGCCATGAGTTTATCAAGAAGTGGGACATTGCGTCTTTTTTCCCCAATATATATACATATATATATTTAAATTTTACATAATCAGTTTAGTGTTGAGAAAGCTTTAGAGAATTTTGTCCTGATTCTACTGTGTATTTGTTTGCTTTATTTTCTTTTCTCTTTGCTTATTTTTATGAGTTCCACATTGGTACGGAGAAAGATCTATTGAGAACTCCATATGGGTGTGCATGTGCAGCGTAAGGGATGTATGAGATTCAAATTCTTGATAGACTCTAAAACCATTTCCATTGCTCATAATAGTTTTTGTGATCGACTCTAAAATGTGTTCTGACGGATATATTTCAAATTCAATCCCACTTTTGGTCCCTGTATATATACACATCCAAGGACACACAGAGCACACACAGTCGCATGCATTAACAGATAAATGTTCTGAATGCAAGTGTACTGTTGAATTGTTTTATATTGGTTTGAGGTTCTTAACAAAATTTGCATGTGCACACATTCATATAAAACCATGATAGGCCCTTTCCACTTTACCTCGTCATCTTTGTTTTCCTTTGGTTTCTTGTGTTAGTGGTGCATTAGGAAAGCAAACTATGGATGCATGTTGGATATTTGATCTTGTACCTGCAAATCCGGGTTTTCCTTCAAGATCTTTACCACTTGCATATGTCAAATATTTGTAGGTGGAAGGTCTGGAGTCTGCATCCGTGCTAACTGAACTAGACCAAGTGTCTTGTAGATGATGATAATGCATAACTTAAATATTAATTTGGAGATTCTCAATATTATTGAATTGTGCTATCCATTTTGCATATCTATGATTTCAGTAGGTCCATACATTATTAAATACTTGCCAAATACTTCCTGCGAAAATTCTCATATAATTAAATTCACAAAGTTTCTTTTTGTGATGTTCCAGGAACCTCAAATTGAACCATCCAAAGAAGATCCAGTTCCATTGCAGTGCCCAGTACCTGAACCACCATCTCCAGGTAGCTCAAAGGACGCAGATCATCCGAGTCCAGTGTCAGTTCTGGAAATCCCTTTCACAGAAGAAATATCATCTGGTTCTGAATGCTTTGAGAGAGTCAGTGCAGACCTTCAAGGTAACTAAATGCCTGTACTTTATTTACTCTTTTATGGAATGTTCTCGTTTTTATTGTAATTTGTATTTTCTGTAGAATGTAACGGTTTAGGTGCATATTGAAACTAAACTGTTGCACAAAGGAGAATGAAGCAAGCATGTGAAAAAATAATAACAAAAATATTCACTGTATGATTGAAGCATCGAACAATTTTGAAGAGATGCTATAAATGCAACATATTAGCTTATGTAATAGAGTGAGCTGGTTTTTGTCCCATAAGCAACCTAAACCTAGATACAATTTATTTGGGGTTCGTATGCAAAAATCTTTTTTGGCGTACCTTCATTTAAATCAGAAGCCATGACATATTTTCCATTAGCTCAGTCCAAATCCTTGACCTCGCCTTTTGTTGCTCTTCAGCTTATTGAGTTTGTTCCATAATATTGCAGTCATTGTATGTAAATTAACATTCTGGCCAGCAACATTTATCTCCTCAATCAGATCTCAACACCCCCTTCATTGGATTGATCTCATTTCATTGGTTTGCTACTGATTCCATTAATATACATTTTACTTTAACATTACTCTATTCTCTTTGTTCTTGGTAGGGCTTCGAATGCAACTCAAGCTTCTCAAGATGGAGTCTGGAGCATATACAGACGAGGGGATGCCCATGTCAAGTGACAAAGACGATGAAATATTTGAAGATGACAGCTTCGAATGTTCTTACCTAATTGATGTGCTAATCGACTCTGGATTTGAAGATGCTGATCCCGATATGATCATTGCAACATGGCACTCTCCAGATTGTCCGCTGGGTCCCGGGGTATTTGACAACCTTGAGAAGAAGTATTGCAACGAGACATGGTTGAGGTCTGAGAGGAGGCTGCTATTTGACCTTATAAATTCTGGGCTCGTTGAGATTTTCCAGTGGTTGATTAATCCACGCCCTTGGGTGAAGCTATTGACAAGGAAGGTTGGTCCCCCCGAGTGGCAGAAACATGGTTTGAAATATGAGGTGCGTGATTTTTTGGAAAATGAAGAGAAGAAAGCAAGAGAGGAGGTGACGGAGAGACTGCTGGACAGGGAGATGCTGTGGCTGGACTCTGGGGATGGCATCGACGCAATAGGTAAGGAAATTGAGAAGTTGTTGATAGATGACCTAATAGCAGAGTTTGCAGATATGTAGGATGAATCAGAAACTGCATTTTAGGTTAGGTGCATGGAAAATGATAGGGTGTAGTAGATGATGAATAAAAAGATCATTACATCATGAAAATAAATACTCAAATGATCACCATGTATTGACATTTCTTTTTCTGAAGGTATAGATTGAAATCCAGATGTTGAGTGAAAATTGTAGATGAATATAGGGGGGGTTTTGGGAGTTTGATTTTGTTTACACACCTGACATGTTCGTGAATGTTATCCACCTGTCCACTACTTCATGTAGGATCTATTGCCAATGGGAAAAGAGCATTTTATGGGTGAAAAGATGGATTCCATGCGTAGACTCCACTTACGTGAGTCTCACGCCTTTGTTCCATCGTATGAAAATTTTCTATGTTCTTAGCATTGCTATAAATAAAGTTGTTTTCTGAGTTTCTGAATCAATTTGTTGTTTCAATAATTAGAAAGTACTGGCCCAATAGTTGTACAGATTTGGTTTTTTTTTTATTCTTTTATACACTGAACCTGCCAAAGCTGAGACCAATGATAAGTTTAAGACTAGTTTGGTTGGGGATTTTGATCTGTTTTGAGATGGATCTAGTTTGGTTGTCCATTCCTGATTGGGTGCTGCTAAATACACAAATTTAATTTTTATCCCCCACCTACTGCGTGCTTGGTATAAGATTTATTTATTTGTTTATTTTTTATAAAGGTGTGGAGAGAAATTTAGCAGATTTTGACCTTCTTGTTATGTTACTACCCTACTGCAATTTTTGGATTTTGAAATTTAGATTTATGATGGAAATGGAAAATGAAAGTACTTGTATATGTTTAAAATTTAAGGGTAATCGTACAAAGACTAGTTTCTCTAACTATTTCCTTCTCATTTTTTTTTTCCCTGTACAAATTCAAGATCAAAACATAGGAACAAGTTTAGTGAGTTACTAGTTTTTGGTTTTTGTTAGTCTATATGCTCTTTGTATAGCTTTGCTTTCTTTGAGGGTTTTGGTCTTTGTCTTGTCTCTTTTAACAAACAATCGCAATACATAATTATGAGTGTGTGATTGAGATTTAATCTATGTATGGACTCAGAATATATTATTTAAATTTCAACCGTTCACTTATTTTTTGGTCAATTCTTTAATACCCAATTCTGAGTATTTAGCCTTTTCCTTTAATAAATTTCCCACCTCAGGTTTGGTTAATTTTTTATTTCTTATTTTTTATTTTAGTGAATCACTCTTATCTAGTTGACTGAATAGATTACATGGTGTGTGCCATCTGGACTTGAATGTCTACCCATTCCATGTATTCAGAAAAGATACGTGCGCACGGAACTTGTGTATAGAAAAATATTTAAAAAATTATTGTGTAGTTCATATTTAATTCATGCATTACGGAACTTAAATTTAAGATGAATTTGAGTGGCATAATAAATTTTTTGATATATTTTTAGATGAGTTTTGTGTACCTGGCATGGTTAAGTACATAGCTGAAAAATAATACAATAAGTGCTGATAGATTGTATTTAGATTTTAAGTTTATGAAGAGATTTATAAATAAAAAATAGAAAAATAAGAGAATAAATGAAGGCTCTATTTATTTGTTTTAACAATAGTGCGGGGACCCCTAGTGGGGGTGACTCCCAGCACCCCCATCTTTACGTGGGGGGCTGTGAGAGCAAGACTTAAAAAAAAAAAAAAAAAAAAAAAAAATTGAGCCAATCAAAAAACAGTGGGGGTGGTGGGATCACCTCCACTGGGGGTCCAAGGCAAATAAAATATTTTACATGCAAATTTTTACAAGTAAAATAATTTTGTTTCCTTTCATTTTTTGGTGTTTGGATGTAACTTCAAATTTAGTTGGGTTTCTCTCATATTGAGATCGCATCTCAATATGAGAGAACTTGAGGGACCTATAGGGTCCATCACAAGTCCCAAGTCCCGTTTTGATGATCTGAACCATTCATTTTGTGGGACTCTCAATATATAATATCTAGGAAAAAATTCAGGTTAATCTGATAATCGTAACATTTTCATTTTATAGCATTTGTTGATGGTCTATTTCAAAAATATATTTATCGTCTATTTTTCGGAAACAAATGCAAAATAAAGAAGTTACGACTATTGGATCAAATTAATTTTTTTCATGAATATTATACATTGAATATCCTACAAAATGAACGATTTGGATCAACGAAATGAGACTCGTGATGAGCCATATAAACCCCTCAAATTCTCTCATGTCGAGATCTCAACATGACAGAAACCGAACCACTTGCAATTCTAGTGCCACGTCAAGATTATTACTCAACAAGAGGCAATTCAACAGTCGACTTGGATAAATAATAAAAAAAACAATCAACAGTCAATTGACCTAATTTTTTTTTTTTTTGACATAATGTATACAAAAAATTCTATAAATTGAATGGTTCAGATTAACGAAATGGAACAACGTCCTCTAATTCAATTATGAAACTGAAGACAATCTGTCTCTGTTTATATTATAACTTATGGGTTAAAGTAATTTTCTATTATTGTTAAAAGTCAATGGTTTACATTGATCCACATTATTTTGTATAAAAGTTTTATATAATTTTTATTTATTTATATATCATTACTCAATTATTAATTATTTAAGATTAAATTATCTGTGATAACATAGGCCAAGATAGAAAAATAACACGTGGTCATATAGTAGTTGTATGTAACTATTGGGTATGAACAAAAGATCAAAGCCTGTGATTTATTTATTCATCAATATTACATACTAACAATTTTATTCAGAAAATTAAATCTCAAGCACATTTTCATATTATGGAATAAAATTTATAACAAACCCCAAATCTCTATGGCTGCTCCAGTCTGGGTGGACGACACGGCGGCACGGGAGGGCTGTTGGATGTCTGGGTAGACGGCCCAGATGGAGGTATACGAATCCCTTTAGGCAACATTCGGAAATGATGTGGCAGCTTATAATTTGACTTTTCCACCATCTTTCTTGGTGGTTGCAGTGGCAATGGCAGTGATAATGCCTGGTCAACTAATTCAAAAAATGAACCGGATACCTTGGGCAGTATCTCAAATTGCATCTTCTTGTTAATTGACTGAGCCCTTATTCCCTCAACTGGGCTCATCATGGTGACTGAGCCCAAACCTAGCATGACTAGAACTAGGGTCAATCTAGTTCTCATCATCTTCTTCTCCTTGGTATAGATTTTTCAGTGTTGAAGCAAAACCCATTATATACATGAACAATAATGACCTCAATCGTAGTATGAATTTACCATTTTACCCTTGTGATTTCAAAGAATAGATTAAGGTAATTGCTAGTCTTTAACGTTAGGATTTATTGGCACGTGCTATTAAATTTTCAATTTGACTGGAATCCTAATCTGACGTGTCATTTACTTCTTTCTTTTACTATTATTATTAGCATTGTTTAAGTTGTAGATTATGAAATGGTTGAAATTCCTTCATATTTATATAAAGATGTTCGTATGAGAGAATTTGAGGGGTCTACAGGTAGATCTGACTTAAAGCTAAAGCCATTAAAGTTTACACTTTGGGCCTCACTTGATAAAAAACAAAAAAATTTATTAGAGAGTGCTCTAAATTCATTTATTAAACTCTCTTGAAATGGTTGTATATTTTCTTAAGATGTATGTGTCATAAAAAAATGCACAATTATTTTAAATTGAGAAAGATTATATGTTACTAAATTTTTATCACCGAATTGTATCACTGCTTATATAGACATTGATAATTAATTTTCTTATTTAGAGATATAATTATTAAGGAATTAATAAAAATAAATATTATCCTAACATATACCCAATCATATAAAGTAGTAATAAAATCAGATGATATATAACAGTCTTCTTTCTAATTTTGTTAACTAATGTCGTTAAGCCACTCGTTAATAAGACTGTTTCTATTTTGGAAAAGGCCAAAAGGCCTCCATAATATTTGTACAAGTTCTACGGATTTAGAAAAAGCTTCATCGATTTAGTTTATAAATGAAAAATAATGATTCTATTTTTAAAAGGTTCACTTAAAATAAATAAATAAATAAATAAAAACTCCACATATTTTGAAAAATATCCCATCTATAATTGTAAAAGGACTCACTTTAATAAATTAAAAAAAAAAAAAAAATCCACCAATTTAGAATAGGTTGAAGTTTATTAGTCTTCAAATTTTTTTTTCTCCCTAGCACAGACATTCATTTTAAATCTTTAAGCTCTAATTATTGGATAGTTTATATCAATTTTCATGTCTTTTCATTTTATAACCCTCACAAAAATTTCAAAAAATAATAAAAAATAAAAATAAAAATATTATTTGAATTTATATTTAAATATTAAAAGCCTCCCATTAACATTTTGCTTTAGGCCCCGTCGAGTGTTTGGGTGCCCTTCTCCGTAGGGTCCATCACGGATTCTGTTGCGATAATCTAAATTATTCATTTTGTAATGTCCTTAGTGTATATCATTTATGAAAAAAATTAGTTCAATCGGATAATTATAATATTTTTATTTTATTGCATTTGTCTTTGATGGAAATGGAAGACAAAATATTTTTGAAAATAAGTCATTCACTTTTTTAGAGACGAACACGAAAAAATGAAACTATTATGATTATCGAATCAACTTAATTTTCTTTATGAATAATATGCATTGAGGGTCCTACAAAATTAACAATTCAGATTATCAAAATAATATCAGTGATGAATTCTATATAGGTCTGTCAAATTTTTCATATTAAGATGAGAATATAAGAGATTCTCAATCCATCATGAAACTCGTGGGCTAGTGTTAGTAAGAATTGCTATGAGACAGACAATAAGATTTGATTGAGAAAATTGGTGAAAAATTCACTCTAACAATTGTCTAAGATATTAGGTCCAAGGGATATTTTTTGTTGATGAGAGGTCCACATTTTGTAAAATAGTTTGGTGAGAAATCCTGAAAAATATTTTGTTTCCAATTTTACCTCTTGATTTTTTTTATTTGTTTGACTTTTTTAACTATCTGTTCAAATTTATATCTATCTGTTCAAATTTTTTTGACTATCTGTTCAAATTTATATTTATTTGTTCAAATTATTTTCTATCTGTTCAAATTATTTTGACTATCTGTTCAAATTTATATCTATCTGTTGAATTTTTTCCCTATCTATTCAATTTTTTGCCCTATTTATTGAAAACTTATGGATTTTTCACTTTCTATTTAAAATCTGTGGATTTCTTTCTCTATCTGTTTAAAACCTGTCTTGATTTTCCCTTTCTGTTGAAATCTATATGTTCAATTTTTTTCACTAAATTATTTATCAAAATTCTATTTGATTATTTTTTTTAATTTCTTTTCCCTATCTGTTGAAACAACAAGTCAAACCAAATTTTATCTGTTGAAATAGAGCCAAAACAACACTTATCTGTTGCAAATACCAAGCTAAACCAAACCTTATATGTTCAAATCTTTCTTCTCATTCTCTCTCTCTACCTGTTGCAGTATGTTTCTTTATCATTATCATCATCATCACCATTCTCCTCAACAACAACAACAACAACAACAACAACAAGAAGTTAATTCAAAATGTCCATTCTAAAGACCTAATTGCCTAATTTGATCACTAATAGAAACTCTAACAGAAGCAAAACTCAATAATCAACAACAAACAACAAAATATTGACATACAAATCTAGAGAGAGAGAGAAAGAGAGAGAGAGGGAGAGTGACAATCTAGAAGTCAGATCTAGGCATAAATCTTTGAAAGTAGCGACGAAGGTTACGAATCGAAGTCGGATCTTGGCTAGGGCTTCAGATCTAGACCAAGGTACTGAGATTTTGTGTGAAGATTACAGTTTCTTTATAAAATAATCAATTCACATAAATTAATTTAAACTATAATAAGGTAACTGTGCTCTAAACAAAGTCTAAGGGCTAACTCTAGAAGACGATGCGACAAAAGCTAGAGAATGAAAGTGCAAATAGATAGATCAAGAGAGAGAGAAAGAGAAAGAACCTGAAGCTTGCCTTTGATGATGGTGGAGAGATTGGAGAAGAGATTGTTCAGGGACTTCTTCGTCTCTCTCCTCCACTTCATCTGGATCTCTGCGGCCGAAGTCACCGCCGCGGGGGCTTCACCACTGTTGGTATGGCCTTTTGGGCTGTAGCTCCACTATTAATGGTGGTGTAAGTGAGAATATTATTCTCTAGCTAGGGTTCTGAGAAATGATTTGAGAGAGAGAGAGAGAGAGAGAGAGAGAGAGAGAGAGAGAAGCGAATGAGAGAAAGAGGAAAGCAGAACAAGGAGATCGACGGAAGAGTGTAAGGGACGCTGGTGGTGATCATGTCGACGATGGATACGGAGTTGACTAGTGTCTTCATCGCCAGTGGATCGGAACCAATATCCTCTCATTGATTTCTCTCTTTGCCTCCCTATTTGTTGGGCTATTGGGCCTACTTTTAGGCCCAATTTCGATTATTCAAACCATTCACATTTTAAGATTTGTTGAGTATATCATACTTATAAAAAATCAAGTTAATCGAATATTAGGAAACATGTGTTCGAAAAACTATTTATTGAATTTTTTTTAAAAGAATAATGCTTGGGACCCCCTTTTGGGGGTCACCCCCTCACCCCCTTTACCACGTGGCGGGGGGTGATTGAAGGAGCAGGAAAAAAAAAGAAAAAAAAAAAGAAAAAGTAACCAATGAGAAAGAGAGGGGGTCAAAGGGGGTGGGGAAAAAAGGGGGGATGAATCATTGTTGTTTTTAAAAATAGTTTTTAGTTCGATGATTTGAACGCGTAATTTCTGATATCCAATCAACTTAATTTTTTACAAGTATGATATACTCAACAAATTTTAAAATCTAACGGTTCGGATCATCGAAATTAGGCCCAAAAATGGGCCCAATGATCTAGCAAGTGGGGAGTCAATGAGAGAAATTAAGGAGATGATTTTCATTCAGTGGATCTATGAAAAAGCGTAGAGAGAGATAGGGTTTTCCTGATCGAAGATGGAGAGAAAAAGAAGTAGAGAGAGGGGTTTGAGAGAAAGCACTATGTATACTCCATATATATACATGGTCATTTTGATCATTTTGTTTAAACTTGTACTTTTGGACCAGAGTAATGCTAAAGACCCTAAAGTTTATCAAATTTTTTACTAAATGTCTCATATGTAGGCCCCAGGTGGGTCTCACACCTATGTGAGATATTTGGTAGAAAATTTGATAAATTTTTTAAGGTCTCTAGCATTTTTTTTTAGATAAAATATTTCAGCGCTTAAACCTTTGACTAAATGAAATTAATATTTAGATTTATAAACTAAGTGCGCAATTTGATTCCCATCGTTAAAAAAAAGTTGTGAAGAATGGACTCAACACTAAGGAGATATGAAAAATTATATCAAATTAACAAGGAATTATTCTGTTTTTCATGGATTTCAATTAAATTGTGTACCCTTTTAATTCTAGTGATTGTTTTATGTAATAAAAAATAATAAGTATATAACCAATAAAATTACAAGAATATATTACATAGGGGTCTTTTGGAAAGCAAAAAAAAGTCAGTTTTTAGCTTTTTATCCATTTTAGGCCACATCATCTCTTATATTTTTTATTCATGAAAAGACAAAATAGACTAAAAAAAGTTAAAAAGTCAACTTTTTACCAACTTTCTAAAACATCACATAGAATATGAAACGAACTTATGTGATAATTTTTTTAAATTAACAATTAGAGGTAATGATTAAGACCCCCACAAGACCCCTATAAATTTAAACCACTTATAATATGAATCTTATATATATATATATAAAAGTGGGCTCCACGCATTCATAGAATGTCAAAATCAGTTTGAAAGTGTGATAATCATCCCATAGTTCTCAAACATTTCCCCTAACAATTATAGTCCCATAGTGCATAGTTGGAGGCTCAACAACCAATAAAGCTTATATAATTATGGATTTCGTAAACTTGCCACAAAAACTACTTTACGCAAATTATTAAAAATAAATAAAAACAGAAAATTACACTCCTTGTAAAAACTATTCAGTGTGGAATGAAAAGGGCATTGATGCCCTCAAAGGTTTTTTTTTTTTTTTTATTGTTTATTTATTAATGTACAATATTACAAATTTATAATGAAGCCTGATAAATACAATTAATGAAGATCAAAGAAAACATATAATAAACACAAAAAATAAAATCAAAATTGAGATAGAGAAACTCAAAATAAATACATAAGAAACAAAATTCACATATATATAGTGAGATTTGATTTCTAGCTTCAAAAGAAAGTTCAAGGCCAACAATAGAAATAAGGGATTCATGGTTAGGTTGGGTACATAGTGGTAAAATATTTGGTTAGGTACAATATGCTTTATCCTTTTTTTGTAGTAGTTTTTAATATCTTACATAGAGGCTTTTCATGGTTTTGGAAAATATTATATAAACAGATTTTCTTTTTAATCTAAAAATTTCAATGATATTTTTTAAATTATAAACTCAAATGGTGTTTGTTTTGAAATAATATGACCACAATGAGCGTGTAACATCACTCTTATATATATATATATGTAAGATGTATACATAGACGAACTTGTACTAAAATTTTCTTACTTTTAGGTGCAAAGTTATGAATCTCACATCTATTTGTTAATGTAGATGCTACTATTTGCTGTGTTTAATGATAAAAAAATCTTATGAAAAATTCATTTTCATATAACATTACTCTTTTTGTATATATTACATATGAAGTTCATGTGTATAACATTTTTTTAATCTATCTATCTATCTATCTATACTATTATATATGTGAATATTGGACTTGGTCTCTAATATTCCAAACCTTCTCCTCATGTCACGTGACAGATTTTTATATGCTAAAATAAAAAAATTATTAAACTATAACACAAGAGTTTGAACCCAAGATTTTAGATTTCATTAAGAACACACTTACCATTTAATCAACTTACTTATTATGATATTAATTTTTTTATTATTTATTTTTATTCTTACTTTTTTGAATTGTACACACATCACATATGCCACCCCTAGCAGTTATATATGTATGTATATGTATATATTATTAAGTATATTTTTTTCATACAAAATAATATGATGTTTTGTGCTCATTTTATTTCAATCAAACAGGCTCATAATTTTGTAAACACTTCCAAAAGGGCTTTATAGATGCAATATCCAATTCCAACAATTTATTGTCATGTTATTTAGATAATTATAAGAAAGAAAGATAATACAATAACTAATGGGACTTCTTGGGAGGTACATGGACAGGCCTAGTGGGAGTGGACTATTTACCAGGTGGCCCATATGAAGGTACATGGATGTTCTTGGCTACTTTCCCAAATGGGACTTCTTGGGAAGGTAATGTGGGGGTGGGTAGATGGGGGTACTCTTTGGGAAGGCCATGTATCGCCTATCAGCCTAGATGAAGGCATTAAGACACTTATAGCCTCCATTGGGCAGGCGGCAAAGCCCAAAGCTAGCATGAGCACAAGGGTTGTCGCCATGAGTATCAACTTGGACCTCACCATTCTTCTCCCTTTGTATTTGCTTTCAATTGAATTGACAAGTCTAAGGCGTGTTTAGGAATATATTATTTTAGTAACTTTTTAATTTTTTAGTTAAAATATGAGGTAAAAAAATTAATATGTTTGGGATGATTTTTTGATTTTTTATGAAAATGTGTGTAAAAAATAAAGAGAAAAGAGAATTTTTAATTTTTTGATATAGATTGTTGGCTTTTTTATTTTTTTATTTTTCGTGATTTTTTTACTTTTAAACTAAAAAGTGATGTTGCCAAACGAGACCTAAGTGAAAAAAGATGTTGGGTTTGGCCCAACATTAAGGAAAAATTCATTTAATGATATACAAATATAAAACTCGTACAAAAAATTCATGGCAAAAATTATGTTATTTGTGAGTTTGATTATTACAAATGACATAACTCAGTATCATACGAGTCAAAAAGAAGAAGAAGTTATAACTAAACATTTGATGAAGTATAACCAAATAATTTTTGTACCATAACTAAAATTTTGTCATAACTAATATCACAAAATGTCATAACTAACAACTTAATAGGTCATAACTATTGGCTTAAAAGTCGTAACCAAATATGCATATTTATGTTAAAATTGGAGGAGAAAACTCTCAAAATTCTTATTTCAGACATAAAAGGTCTAAATTTACACTTTAAAACTGTAGATCTATACTATAAGAATATAAATCGATACTTTAAAAGTGTAGAAGGAGTCACCAAAATATCGTCGGAGTGATGCTGAAATACCGCTAAAAATGGCCGAGAGAGGGACTTCTCTCTCTCTGTGGAACTTATGAGCAAGGTTTTAAAAACCGGACCGGTGAGTGAACCGGAAAAATGATCGGGTGGACGGGTCACCGGTTCAACTGGTGGGTTGAATCGGATCGAACCGTGACATCATAATTATGTCATAAATAATTTTTAAAAAAATATAAATTAATAATTTAAATATTAAATTTTCAATTTTTTTTAAAAAAATTCTTAAATATTTTTAGTGATGTTTTTCTATAATTAAAAAAAAAATTCCTGAATATAAGCCATAACACTTCACATACTAACAACAAATAAAATTAAAGATGAAAATTTAGCCATTAAAAACAATAATCATAGTAATAAAAATTATGAAAGCATCCAACTAAAGCAATCCATAAAACATAAGTTACAAAAAAGACAAAGCTAAGTCCAAAGTTTACAGACAACACAACGTAATATCACAAACAATCTTTGATTTTTACCTAAATCTCCTAGGAACGATAATTTAGCCAATCATCATCATCATTCTCATTTGCATTTGCACTAGAGCTCGGATTGTTTGATCTATTATCAATGTTCACGTCACCAAAAGATCCCAAGTCGATATCATCTCCAAGAAGTTCTACCTCCATATCATCCTCAACATCATCTACAATAGTTAAAATAAAATCATTAAGCTATCATTTTGATAATGATAGATAAAAAAAAAAAAAATTGTTGCATAATGATGAAACAATATTTTCTAACCATCTCGTAGACCATGACATTGCTTCTTATATCGTGGAGGCTCATCTTCTTCATAGAGCATTTTTTCGAGCTCATCATAATCAAGCAATAGAGGCTCCTCTTGTTCTAGTCTTTCTTATTCAATAATCCAAAACTCGGTTTTGTCAATGCTTTCAATGTCAATGGGATCATAATTCCTTGTTTTGTAATACTTCCTATATTGATTCAATTGTAAGACTAAATAAACAAATAAAATAAAGAATCCATTAGTTACTATATGAGAAAGATTAATTTACCTATTCTTCAATCGCAAGTTGTAATGAACATACACAAGATCATTAAGCTTATGATGTTCTAGTCTATTCCTCTTCTTTGTATGTATGCGTTCAAAGACACTCCAATTCCTTTCACACCCAGAAGAGCTGCTAGTTTGACTAAGAATTCAAATGGCTAACTTTTGCAAATTTGGAGCATTGTGTCCAAACATCTTCCACCATTCATCTTATTATCAAGAAAGAAAGAAAGAAAGATATTATAAAAAATAAAAAATAAAAAGAAACAAGAAATAGATAAATGAGATGAAATATTCTAATCAAAAGCATATAATAATGATAATTACTATTAAAAAAAAAGAGAGAGATTACCAGGTTGTGTTTTCTTTGATGTAATAATGCAAGCTCTCTTCCAAAACTATCTTGTCGATCTCGAAACAATCTAAGTTCATTCATGAGCTTCGTTTTACTTGATGTGGCTTTAGTTTCAATCACATCAAGTACACTATTCATAACCTCTGGCTTTTTGCAAAATGAAGCTTGATCATATTGAAAAGCTGGGTTCAACTAATAAGCAACCGCATGTATATTCTTTCGCAATTGATTATCCTAACGAGTTTTAATGATTGTTGTGTAAGGCCTATACAACCTCTTATTTCTCTTGAAAATATCTTTAATACCTTTGATTGCCCTATACATGCCTTCATAAACATATCCCATGGACAGTTTCTCATCTCCATCAACAATACGCAAGAGACGCATAAGTGGCTCAACAATCTTAACAATGATGAAGCAATTCTTCCAAAATTGTTTATCTAAAATGATATCAATGGCATCCTTTCCTTTCTTCTCTTTGGCAAATCCTGAACTTGCAAACTCCTTACTTGTCACCAAAGCTTGCAAATCATGCATATGCTCATGAATACTATGCAATGCAAGGAAAGTAGTGGCAAAGCGCGTTGCTCCTAGGCGCACAATTTCAGTCCAACTCTTCTTCTTTCTCAACCGAGTTAACAACCATGAACGGTTGTATATGTACCTTGTCACCGTTGATGCCTTAATAGCAAGCTCATGCACATGATTCATCTTGGAAATTTCACTTAAGATTAAGTTCAAGCAATGAGCTGCACATGGAGACAAATTTATAGATTTGTAAGTAGCATTTACAAGTCCTCCAGCAGCTTTATAATTTGCTCCATTATCTGTCACCATATGAACAACATTCGACACTCCTACCCACTCAATAACCTCTAGAAACAATTTAGAAAGAAGAGTAGCATCTTTGACAGCATCAGAGGCATCAATTGATTTCACAAAAGCAATTCCCATAGGGCTATAGACAAGAAAATTTATTAGATTTCTTTGTCTACCATCAGTCCAACCATCACCCATAATAGTACATCCATAAGCAGCCCACGAACTCTTCAAAGTGTCAATATACAATTGAAGCTCTTTTTTTGAGTCTCTCAATAAAGGAACTCGAAGTTGATGGTACGTAGGGACCTTATATCCTGGACCAATGGCAATTGCGGCATCAAACATGGGCTGAAAATAAATGGAGTTCACAGCATTGATTGGAATATAAGTATCATAAAAGAATTTGCCAACAATCATATGTGCTCTATGTATGGCTTCTTTAGTTTGGAGGGCACTTTTGATAGTTGGTTGAGAACCCGAAGTGGTCCTTGGTGCAAAATAATCACTGATTCTTGTTGGTTCATGTCTCTTCCCCTCCCTTTCTGTGTCATTGGTGCTCTACTCTTATTCCCACTTCCAGCTCCTTCATTGATTGAAATGCCCTTATTGTTCTGAGGAATTGTTCTCACAACCTCATCATCCTCATCATTAACATTAACATAGACATCATCACCCTCAAATTGAAAGCCACCTGGACCATAAGGATTTAATTGATCATAATTTTCTTCACTTTGCTTCTTCTTTTCATCAAATGCTTTCAAAGATTCATGCATTTGATATTGAATATCTGGGGGAACTTTTTTACATGGCCCAACCTCACCTGACTTCTTTGCAAGATGTTGCTTCATTCTATTAATCCCTCTACCTTTAATAGTTTTCCCACAATACATACATGAGTAAGTCTTCTTCCCATTGGCGTCTTATCCCTCGATAACATGTGCCCATGCAATATCAGATTTTCCCCTTGTGGCTTGAGTGGAATTAGCTGTTGAATTCTGGCCAGATGACATCTCTTACAACTACAAGGTAGAATAAGAACAAATGAAAAAAAGAAAAAAGAAAAAAAGTACTCCTATTCAAATTAATATTCCAGAAAGTAGGATTCATTACAATACAATACAATAATCATAATAAAAAAATACTCCTATTCTGGCCAAAGACTCAATTAAAAAAAGAAAAAGAAAAAAAAAAGATAAATTCAATACAATAATTAAATTAAGTGTAGTTCAAAATTTGAAAGTTAATCATAATCATAATTATTCATGGGTATCCAAATTATCATCACCAAATTCACAAATCAAGAAGCAACCCAGAATAACATACCTACCAAATCACAATTTAACTTCATAAATATTTGAAAAATAAGGCCTTTTAATATTAAATTGACTGGTAATACGAACAGAAGACCTAATATGGACCCGTTTCACAATCTGATGCAGACATTAAAGTAAAATCAAAAACTCAATCAAAGTGAAAGCATGAGAGAGATCTTCAGATATTTAGGCAGGAAAAATAAGAAATTGATAGAAAATATCACAATAATATTAACCTTTAAAACAATGAGTTGCCACAAAAAAAAAAAAAAAAGAGAGTAAAATGGTGTAAAATGTTTGAGATACAGAGATAAAAGGGATGAGAAGTACCTTTTGGGTGAAGATAATGAGATAGGTTTCTTCACAAATGCACTCTCTGGTTCTCTATACCCGTCTCTCTCACTTTAGTCTTCACTCTCAATTGAGAAGTAGTCGTTTGACATTGGGAAATTAGTGCACCATTTCAATTCAAAATATGTTTTCTATATATCTATGATCTATCTATAAAGGGGGAACAAAAATTCTGAAGAAAAAATGGAAAATAGAAGAATAAAAAATCTCTATATATTTTTCAATCTAAATTTTTTTTGTGAGAATCTCTATATATTTTTCATTCTGTAGAAAAAAATAGAAGAAAAGGAAAATCGAAAACAGAGCCGTTGTAAGTAGACCCAATTTTTTTGAAAAACAAAGAAGAAGATTCAAAGATTCATCAAAATAATACCTGGAGGCTGCTGGCAGCTGAGATTCTTGGCAGCAGTGGTGGTGAATCAGTGTGTAAAGTTGAGAACCTTGCTTGATTGATTCGTTAATGGCGAAAAAAAAAAAATAGAGAGATAGATCGGATGCTCTAACAGAGGGAATGGAAGAGACCTGTGTGAAGAAGCCCTAGATGACTGAAGATAAGCAACGAAAAACAAAAACAGATCTAAATTTTTTTTTTTATATATATATATAAGCAAACCGCCTCGGTTCAGTTGACCCGGTACCGGTTCGAACAGTTCATCGGTTCTATGTAAATACACTGGTTTTTATATTTGACCGGTTTTAGAGGGCCAACCAGACCGGAACCTCACCCGGTCACCGGTTCAACCGGTTGAACCGGCCGGTCCGGTCCGGGTTTCAAAACCTTGCTTATTAGATAAAGAACATACAAGTTCGTTGAGGACGTTGAATAGTTTGTTTTTACTTAACAAAAAATTCACATATGACTACTTTCTAGGATTGCACCAAAAAATTCAATAAGTGGAAAAAGAACTTAGGATCAACCACTGTATGGAGTGTTTTAGAAAGTTGGTTAAAGGTTAATTTTTTAATTTTTTTTTATCCTTTTATGTATAAAAAATCTGAGAGGTATTATGATCCAAAATAGATTAAAAGCTAAAAGCTAACTTTTAGTTAGCTTCCCAAATTACCCCTATATTATATTTCATTTCTTTTTTATTAGTAGTAACAAAATTAAATAACCAGAGAAATTTATTAATTTCAAGAAAATTAAATGACTAGAACTTGTTTGAATGGGTCTTTTTTTTATTTTTTAATCATCATCGTCAACTATTGTTGGTTATATATTTTGTACAGGTCAGTCGCAGCTTAACACGTGGCTTGTGAAGGGTGTTTCGGGGAATTAATGCAAGTCTTCAATCAGCGACGGACATGTGACAGTTCATATTGGTAATGGTGGGTCTGCGTTACATGGAAACAGTGAGAAGGCACGGGGTAATATGGCCCAACGGTTACTCAAAAATTCGAATTCAAATGCAAGAGGAAAACCTAACTGAAGGAATGGTGTAGTGGAATCTGATTGTGCGAAGCCATGACCAGAGATCGTGGAAGTGCATTTCGACAGTTGGAAGCCCATTTCGACGGTTACCTTTGGGAAGTATTGTAACAACCCTCACCACTGTTTACCGATTAACCACTGATTACTGTTAAACTGAGACTGAACATGATTAGTAATCGAATTGATTGAAATACTGAACTGACTGATTGAATGTACTAGTTTAAATGCACATCTATCTGTTTGTCGTTTAAATGATCTGTTCGTGTTATATGCTTTAAACTGTAAATTGAAGGTCTTATCGGCGACCGAACCTGAAATCGATTAGTGTTTTATGATCATTAGAATTCATGTGAATTTATGGCATATTTAATTAAAAATTGATTTGGTGTGGTTACATTAGACTAAATTAAGTTAAATTACATAAGTTGCCCTATTTACAATTATGCCATAGAAGTGGGCCATTATCTACACATTGTTTGGAGCCTCATCACACTTAGACAAAACATTTTCTTCAGCCATTCCTTGAGAGCATAGCCGACTGAGAGAGAGAGAGAGGGTTAGGAGATTGAATTCTTCTTGAGGGTCTTGCTTGGAACTTGAGGAAATTGTAGAAGACTTGCAACATTGAGCCTCCATACCTCTAATTGAAGATTTAGGTAAGGAACTCAACCTCTTAATTGTGTCTTTAAATTGATTCTTGCATGTTTTAGAGGATTGAGGAAGATTAGAGCCAAGATATGGTTTATAATGTTGAATTGAAACTCATATCATACATGCATGTTTATATCCTTGCATTTGGAAGTTGTTTTCATGGAATTTGGTACATGCATGTTCATATTTTTACAATGGACCATGAATTCATCTTGTTTTTGGAACAATTGGCTCATTAGAACAATTATTTGAAGCTTTGAATTGGTTTAAATTCATGCATGTTCAATTGAAGTTATGTTTTGAAGTTTGGTTTGAAATTGAATTTAATTAAACTACCCTTGGGCTTTGATTTCCTAAATTGATCTTTGAAACATGTTATACTATGAGTTTACAAGTGTTTTCCAGAAAATTAGCCCAAGAGGATCGAATTTGATGCATTAAAACTTGGTTTTGAGCTTGAGGTTCAAATCTGGAATTTCCAGATTTTGAACCCACGCTCGAGCGAGGAACTCCACGCTCGAGCATACACTCTGTGATCATGACGTCTGCTCGAGCGAAAAAAGTGACGCTCGAGCGTGAAATGCGTGTGTCCAGTACTTTGCATGAGCTTGCAGTCCGCTCGAGCGAGAAAGTTCACGCTCGAGCGAGGACTTGTGTCTTACGTTCGAGCGAGGGTCGAGTGCCCGTCGAGCGTAAATTTTGAGCATCCAGTATTTTCACTGTAGCTTACAGTCCGCTCGAGCGACGGAAGCCACGCTCGAGTGGAGATCCTTTGTCTACATGTCCGCTCGAGCGAGACCCCTGTTTTCTGAAAATTCTGAAAATGCTTTTAAAGTGCATCTTTGCATCCTCATTTCATCCTAGGCATTCTTAGGCCTAGTTTAAGGCATCTTAATGAGGATATTGATGTAGAACCACGCCGAGTCTAAGTAGGGACTAAGTCTTTGATTCCCGAATGTGAACTTAGTGTGTGTTCATCCTGTAACCTGTGTAGGGTTGGCATCTGAGGACGCGCTCTAGCTTATCTGTAGCCCAGAACTCTATGTGTAACAATGTTGTAAAGATATGTTTAAATATGAATATCTTCTGAATACTGAACTGTACTGCTTTCTGAAATGACACTGTTAACCGAATGAATGTATGTCCTCTATTCTGAACTATATTGTGGCATCCATAGCAACTATTGTTTACTGTTACTGCTACTGTTACAGAGATCTCTGTCAGTTCCTATCTTGGAACTTCTGTTTACTGTTAAGATGGCCATCATTGACTGTTCGGTCTTTTAAGACCTACTGTTTACTGTACTGCTATGCTAATGGATGTACCACATATGACTGTTATGATTGAACGACTGATATACTGAATCAATGAACTGTTTTCATTACTGTAAGGACATTCATTCTTAACCTCTTTACGCATTATGTTATTCACTGGGCTTTAGCTCACTGTTTATATATATATGTAGGTGTTCAGGCACCAGACCAGAGCTAGGAGCGTGGGTTAGACTCCCCTTTTTGTCAAGCCAACCACTGTGCCTCACTGCAAGGTTCCGAGCCGGTCAAGCTATGGCTTAGGGGTGTTTTAGTTTCCCCCTTCTGTTCTATTTTGCATAGACTGTATAGACTGTTATTGTACTGTTTTAACAGGGGTTAAGTCCCTGTCCTGAATGATTGTAAATGTTGTACATACTGTTTTGCACTGATTGTATATATGTATGAAAAATCTTTTTGCATACAGACTGTCACAGCTCATTGGACATTGTTTAAATTACTGTTTTGGCTTCCGCCAGCCCCTGTACTCTGTTTTACTGTTCTACTGTTAAGTAGGCCTTCGGTATCACGGATTACTGGCCGGTTACGGTGCTAAACCCATAGGGGCGGATTTGGGTCGTGACAAGTATAAATAGAGAAGAAGGCCCTAGAATGCAAGGACCCAGACTCAAATTCAGAAACCAGTTTATTTACTTCATTTTTCCTTTCCAATTTTTACATTTCCAGTTCTTTACATTTTCAACACTTCAATTCCTGTACTGCACTTCATTTCCTAGGAGTAGTTTTCAAGTAGTTGTTGCTGTAAACCTTTTCAAGAGTGGGTCATTTCATTGTAAGTTCCTATTTATTCAATGAAATTCAATTTCTAAATTATTCTGTACTTGTTATTTCTTATAAATTTCTCCTAAAACAAGTCGCCAGTAAAAGTCCTCTTCATTGAGGTTGAAAGAATTTCAACACAATCGTCTGATAATTGGTTGGCAATTAAAATTCTGCAAGAACTGATTGATCCTTGTTGGCACGCTTAAATTTACACTATTAACCTTCGTAAGCCAAAAAAGCCAGCATATATTTTTGGCACGCCTAGTGGGACTATTAAAAATGGCTAGACGTAAAGCAAGAGGAGAAAATGAATGCCTGGAAGAGGGTGTAGAAGGAGAGGTAAAAATACCTAACCCAGAGGATAATGTAATAGATGCACCTATCCCATCAAATCCTCCGTAAATGTTCAAACAGACTAGCACTTCAGAATATACAACATAAGTCCAACATACTAGACAGGGCCATGAAACTAGACCTTCAACTGTCCCTTCTACCCAACTAATAAATCCATGGAGAGGTTTAGTAGATGCTATGGGACATGAACTAATATATACAATGGAAAGATGGGCAACATCCTTTTTGGATCGAATGATCTCTCATCAACCAACTGTTACAAGACAGGCTAAAGAGAACGAGAATTCCCTTCTACATAGATTGGCTCGAGACAAACAGCCTATGCAAAATAATGGACAAACTAATGGTCAATCTAGTAATCAAAACCATGAGATAATGTCACATATGCCTCAGTCATGGTACGAAGCTCCTTTGAGAACACTAGCAAACCAAAATGTACTATTGCCCACCAGCGAAACCATACAAATTAGTGGATCTGGGCCAACACAAGGAAATAGTATAAGGATGTTTCCAAATCCTATGTTCGAAGCCATACCTGGCACACTGGGCTTCACTAATCCTGTGTTTCAATTTACACCCGGGAGGTTGGAGAGATTTCTTGCGGTTGGAAGAGAAACAACACCTGTTCCTCCTCCAGTAGCACCTTTCGTAAGGCCTTTTCCAGGACAGATTCCAAGAGGTCAACCATACCTCCAACAATTTGTTCCTTCAGTAGTGGTTCAACCAGCACAAAATATGGTTCTAAAGGACCAAATTGCTGATATAGTTAGAGAAATGTGTGGACCTATGGCTTGGGGGGTCCAGACACCAGTGTACAAAAAACCTTACCCAGAGTGGGTAGATAGGGTACATGAGTATCCTAGGAGGTTTAGAATACTAGACTTTGCCCTCTTTTATGAGAATGGAAACCAATCAATAGTGGAACACATTGCTAGGTTTACAGGCCAGTGTGGTGAGTTCGCCAATAATGATTACATGAAACTGAGACTTTTTTCAAACTCTTTAACTGGAGCAACCTTCGTATGGTATATAAACCTTACACCTGGCTTTATCCAAACTTGGAAGTAAATGGAGGAGATTTTTCATGCCCAATTTTTCCAAACAGAACCTGAGGTTTCTATGGCAGACTTGGCAAGATTGAGACAAAGGCCTTATGAAAAGGCTACTCAATTTATTGCCAGATTTAAAAGGGCACGAAACAAATGTGGGGTCATGCTACCTGAGCCTGAATTTGTGAGATTGGCTCAAAATGGGTTAGAGTTTAGGCTTCGAAAAAAGTTTGATTCAACTGAGTTTCGAGACTTAGTGGAATTAACCTATAAGGTGTCCAGATTTGAAACTTTACTTGATGAGGAACAAGATCGAAGTAATACATCATACAAGACCTATTATAAAGACCCTAACTATGAAATTGATACAGCAGAGATTGTAGGAAAAGAACCTTTGACCTGTGAAGCATTAATTCAGAAAGACAGTACAATAGACCAGCAGTTTAAAAAGAAAGATCTTCATAGGAAGTACTCTTTTGATTTAACAAAAGTAGATGACATTTTTGATCATTTGCTTGCAGCAAATTTCTTAAAATTACCAAAGGGAGTTAAGATCCCCACTCCTGAAGAACTTAAAGGAAAACTGTACTGTAAATTGCACAATTCTTGGACTCATTCAACTCAAAACTGTATTGTTTTTCGAGACAAGATCCAAGAATAGATTCGGAATGGGAGGCTAAAGTTTCCAGCCAAGACTGAGAAAGCTATGGGAATTGACACCAACCCGTTTCTAGATATTGGAGAGGCTGCAGCCAATGTTGGCATGCTAGATTTCCAAAACCTATCCTTGAAGGAATTGAAGGAAGTCACTGTGCAAATGTATGTGGCTAACCAGGCTGCCTTCAAGAAAGACACCAGAAGTTCACCAGCAAGTGGACAGAACTCTGCAGGCCAAAGGGATGACTCTACTAAGGAGCTATTGGATGATGACTCCCTCGAGGCAGCTGTAGTACAAAGAATGTGTCCTAGATGTAGAATGAGTTACAAATGTCTGAAGGGGCTCCCAGTTGATGGGAAGCAATATTATAAAGATGAACAGAAGGATCGAAAACCAGCCAGCACCTACAACAAAAAGGCCATATCCAACTGGTCCTAGATAGCATTCATCTTTGGCTGGTCCACTAGACATTAGGATGCAATCAAAAGGTAAGAGGTCTTTGTATAAAACTAGGCCACCCAATTATTACAGGGTAGACAACCAGCTTGAAAGGAAGTATGGATTTAGTGTAAGGCATGGGACCAGGACTGATGATTGGCCCCCAAGGACTGCTTTGAAGACTATTTCAAAGAGTGGGACAACAGATCTAACAGCCAGACCAGTAGGCTCATGGGTCCCAAGAGTTCCAGATTGGTTTGTCATGCATAACAAACCTAAGAAAATGCTTATCCAAAGGAAAGTTTTTGGAGACTAAGGAAGAATGATCAAACCGCCCTTCGTGGCTCTAAACAATTGGGTGTTATTAAAGAACCCAAAAACAAGGAAGCCAGATGTGGTTCCTATGATTTCCAGGTCTCAAAGAAGGAAGATCCAACGAAAATACACCCAGTATCAGAGGGATCTAAAAGATAGCAGAGAGAACACTTCCATGGCACAAGCAAAAGACCAGGCAGATGAGGGGATAGGTTCGAAGCCTGTTCCTAAGATCAAGAGCAGTGTCAGTATGGAGCAGTTGGCTAGAGTTCATACTGAACTGAGAGCCAAAGAAAAATCCAATTTAGTAGGCCTCAAGAAGGCCTTAATGAAAAGTGATGGAGAGACAGATGAAGGGACTAAGCAAGGCCAAGAGAGAATAGTGGGTGAAGATGAAATGTTTGAGGCCTTCATGGCTGAACAGATGTTTCTGGTTGACAAGCCAACAGAGATAGATCACCAACAGGTTGCTTCGAAGGGACCTACCAGCATAGAGGTACCAGAATGCAGCATCTTCTGAAACAGTGGAACAAGCTAACTTGGAAGGAAAACAAGTACAACCACTAGTTCAGTTTGGCTTATTCCTCCCCAGTGCCAGTAAATATGGTATATGTGCTGCCACAAGAATTGCAGGCTGAAGAGGGAAACTAAGAAGGTCTAGAAGATGACCCCATTCCAATTTCTAGTGAAGATTCACAGGCTAGCATGGTTCAAGATGAGTCAGAAGTGGCCACGCCAATGGAAACTGATGAGGAAAGTGAGGAGATGAGCATTAACCTCTCATATCCCTTTGAGTACCCCACAATATCTATAACCTAGCACGTTAAGCCCCTGTACATCAAGGCCTACTTCAATGGGATACAAATGAATAGGGTGTTAATGAACAATGGTGCAGCAGTAAACCTACTTCCAAGGTCCTCTTTGAAGAAGTTGAAGAAAAGAAACCCTAGGTTGATTCCAACCAGCACAACCATTGCTGGTTTTGCTAGGGATAAACAAATGGCTCAGTGCATTTTGCCCATTAACCTAAGTGTGGGAACTAGAGATTGCATGACAATATTCTTTGTTATAGACAGTAATGCCAAGTATAGTACTTTGCTTGGCAGGGATTGGATCCACACCAACAAGTGTGTGTTTTCCTCTCTACATCAGAAGATGATGATAGCTTTGTGCAATGGGAAAACAGAGGAAATTAATGCAGATCCGCAGCCTTTATTGCTTGTGTTGATTTTGCTGAGGCTAAGCTATACACTGAAGGAGTTGTACCACTTAGTGTGCTGAGGAAGCCTGATAGAACAGCTGAAGTGACGGCTGATGAGGAAGTAGCACACCTGAAGCACTTAGTTCAGGAGAGTGTTAATGAAAAGTTCGTCACCAAAAATGACAATGATGCCTGGTTGTAGGCAAGAAGATAAGAACCAAGAAGCCAGACCCTTGGCTTTAATCAAGTTTTCAGCATTAGATATAAAGTCAATAGTCCAGAAGGTACAAGAACAAGAGAGGGAAGCTATGGTGATTGGTTGTAATCAGAAGTAACAAAAGGCTAGGCTTTTGGCCATTGATAAGTACTATGCATTGGACATCGATACAAAAGTCTAGGAAATGCAGGAAGAAAAAGCCTTATGAACAGATTTTGTCTACAAGGAAGAAAGCAAAGATGTTGAGCCAGAGAAGGTGGGAGCAGAACAAAATGAAGAAGTTGCTTCGGAGGTATAGGAAGTCAAAGGGAAAGAATCAATAAATGCTCAAGTACAAGACCCTTTAGAAGAAATCAACTTGAAGGTTCTGCACAACAACCCATCTACATCAGTGTTTGGTTAAGTCCCATTGACAAGAACCAGTTGTTGGTAGTTCTAAAGCAATATAAGGATTATTTTGCGTGTCTTATAATGAACTATCTAGATTGGACAGGTCATTAGTGGAACATAGACTCCTTATGAAGCCTAATTTCAAGCCACACAAGCAGAAACCAAGACGGATGAGCTTTGAAGTGGTTCAAAAAGCGAAAGAGGAGATTCTTAAGCTTCTTAAGGCACGCTTCATTAGAACAGCCAGGTATGTTGAATGGTTGTCTAATATTGTGCTTGTGGTTAAAAACAATGGCAAGATGAGGATATGCATCGATTTTAGAAATCTGAATTTGGCAACTCCAAAAGATGAATACCCCATGCTTATAGTTGATCTATTGGTGGACAGTTCAGCAAAGCACATGATTTTGTCTATGATGGATGGACATTTTGGTTACAACCAGATCTGTATTGCAGAGAGGGATGTCCACAAGACAACATTTAGGTGTCTTGGGAATATTGGCACCTTCGAATGGGTTAAGATGCCATTTGGTTTAAAGAATGCTGGGACAACATATCAGAGAGCAATAAATACTATTTTTATGATCTCGTTGGAGGATACCTTGAGTGTTACATTGATGATATTATTGCAAAGTCCCAGTCTATAGAGGAACACCTGGTTCACTTGACAGCAGCTTTCAAAAGAATGAGATAGTTCAAGTTGAAGCTTAATCTTCTCAAATGTGCTTTTGGTGTATCAGCTGAAAACTTCTTAGGGTATGTAGTGCATAAGAAATGAATACAGATTGATCAGAATAAAGCCAAAGCCATCATTAAGGCTAAACCTCCATCAAGTAAGAAAGAATTACAAAAATTCATTGGTCAGGTTAATTTCCTTTTGAAGATTTATTTCTAATACTGCAGGGAAAACTAAAGTTTTTTCTTCTTTGTTAAAGCTAAAAAATGAAAAAGAGTTTGTGTGGACAGCTGAGTATCAAGCTGCTTTCGAAGGAATCAAAGCTTACTTGGCCAAGTCTCCAGTGTTGATGCCACCTTTGTGTGGACAGCTGAGCATCAAGCTGCTTTCGAAGGAATCAAAGCCTACTTGGCCAAGTCTCTAGTGTTGATGCCACCAAGGAAGGATAGACTCTTGAAGTTATACATTGTTGCAGCAGAAGATTTATTGGGAGTTTTTCTGGCTCAGGACAATGAAGAAGGCAAGGAACAAGCAGTTTATTACCTTAGTAGGTTTTTAAGTTCTTATGAATTTAAATACTCGGCTCTAGAAAAGCTGTGCCTAACATTGTACTTTGCAGCAATGAAATTAAGATATTTTCTTTTGTCTGCTGTTGTCTTGGTAATTGCAACCACAAACTTGGTTAAATACATGTTATCTAGACTTATGCTAAGAGGAACAACTGGCAAATGGATATTAGCTCTATCAGAATTTCATCTAGAATATGTCCCCCAAAAGACAATAAAATGACAAGTTTTGGCCAATTTTTTGGCAGATCATCCATGTCAAATAGAAAGCCAGGAGATAATGGACTTTGGTATGGTCAACGTTCAACCATGGCAAATGTGGTTCGATGGATCAAAAGCTAATGGTCTTGTTGTAATTGGTGTTGTGATTAAATCACTACAGGGAGTAGAAACCACACATGGTTTCAGAGTTGATAAAACTATTTGTTCCAATAACCAAGCTGAGTATGAAGCTTTAATAATGGGACTTGAGATACTTATTGGATTATAGGCTCATGTAGTTGATATATTTGGGGATTCTCAATTGGTAATCCACCAAGTAAAGGGAATTTTTAAATGTCAAAGTGCAAGCATGTTGTCATATTATGTTGCTGCATTGCATTTACTTTTCCAGTTTCAAATAGCCAATGTGACTTATATCCCAAGATTCATGAATCACAAGGCCAAAGATGTAGCCCAGAAGGCCTCAAATTTCAGAAGAAAGGGTAACCCCCAAGTGGACATAAATCAAGCAACAAATCAGAAGTTAATACCACCTTTGGCTAAAAGGGGTATCATGGTAGAAGTTAACCAAAATAACTTAGAAGAGCATGATTGGAGACATCCAATCATTCAATATTTAACTGGTCTTTCTTCGAAAGCCAGCAGAAAAATTAAATTACAGTCCATGCAATATATAGTGTATGGCAATGCTCTTTACAAAAAGAGAGCAGATGGATTGCTGTTGGAATATTTAGGGCCAAAAGAAGCACTGATTGCTATGGCTGAGGTGTATGAAGGTATTTGTTGTGCCTATTTGCCTAGTGTGAAGATGAGATAGTTGCTTTGAATGCATTCTTACTATTGGCCAACCATCCTAAAGGATTACATAGAGTATGCAAAAGGATGTCAAGCATGCCAAAAACATGGCATGATAAGACATATGCCAATAGTTGATTTGTATGCAGTAGTGAGGCCATGGCTATTTAAAGGATGGGCAATGGATATGATAAGAAAAATATATCTACCCTCTTCAAAGTATCATTGTTTCATTCTAGTGGCCACAGATTACTTCACTAAATGGGTTAAAGCTAAACCTTATAAGGCTGTGGATCAGACTGAGGTTATTGGATTTATCAGAGAATTAATCCATAGGTTTGGCATCCCTTAGACCATAACTGTAGATAATGGAACAGTGTTTGATAAAAAGATGGTGAAGTCTTTCGCAGCAGAATTTGGAATTAGCCTTATCAATTTCACTCCCTATTATGCACAAGCAAATGGTTAAGCAGAATCATCTAACAAGTCCTTGAAAAAAAGAATACAAAGAGTTATGGAAGATAATCCTAGTGATGGGCACAACTTGTTGTTAGATGTATTGTGGGCTTACAGGACTTCTCCAAGGTCAAGTATAGAGATAACTCCTTATGCCTTAGTATATGGGCATAATGCAGTATTGCCTATAGAAATTAACATTAAGTCCTTAAGGATAAAATACCAAGACCAGTTAACTACTGAGCAATACCATCAAAGCATGTTCTTGGAATTAGAGAATGCAGATAAAGCTAGAATTTTGGCATTAAATAATATCCTCTTCCAAAAGAAGAAGGCAGCCAAGAGCTATAATAAAAAAGTCAAGCACATTAGCTTTGATAAAGGTGACTTGGTATGGAAGACAATACTTCCAATAGGCATTAAGAGCCATAAATTTGGCAAATGGTCGCCTAATTAGGAAGGGCCATATCAAGTTCATAGAGTCTTACCTAGGGGAGCCTACCATCTGAGAAATTTAAATGGTTATGTTCATTCCAAGAAAATTAATGGTAGATACATGAAGCCTTATTATCCAATTGTGTGGGAAACGCAAGAAGTGTAAGAAATGTTAAGTAAGAGTAAACAAAAGACCATAAAACACTCAAATAATAAATAAGGATTTCATTTCATAATGAACTAAGTACAATCAGCCACAAATTGGCCCAAAAATTAGTACAATGTTTCAGTTGTTCCCTTACAATTGATTCTCTATTCCTAAGAGATGGGAACAACTGAATGGCTGTAGCCATGTCCTGCCTCCTGTCAGCCAGTACTTGGTTAGTAATTTGCAACTTTTGGACATTTCGATCCAAGGCTAGATTGACTGCTAGTAGCTCCTCTTTTAGTTGGGCTTTCTTCTCCAAGAGTTGGGTTCGAAACTGAGAGGCATAGGAATGTTGTCCCTTCAATTCGAATACTTCAACATGTATATGAGAGACAAACTCCTTGTCCTTTAACAGTTTCTCTTCTGTAGCCTTGTCCATATGGCAGATATTGATATAAAAATCTATTATGGCTGCTGCCTGAGTTAAGTGGCTTGAGAAGGCCATGTTGGATTGCTCGAAAACTTTGCAGCATTTGAGGAAATCATTTTTAATGATAGGCTTTTGTAAGGTTTCAAATGGAATCCTTGAGAATGATCGCATCAACTCCAAGCAAGTGCCTAAGTCCACCCGAGGTAAGGAAGCTTCAGTGGCAGTGAAAGAACTTTTAACAATCTCCAAAAGGGAGTTAGTAAGGATCAATGGCTCAGTCTCACTGCTTGACACTCGAATTGGTAAAGATATGTCAAATAAGCAACCCAACTAAGCCTAAAAAATGTCTACCTCTTCCTCTGACAATAGCAATACAGAGGAGTCACCGGATGAAGGAAGGGATGGAAGCATAGGGATAGGAGAAGGAGTAGAAGTTTTCTTAGCAGTATCGATGGTGCTGGCCACCAGCAAGTCCAGAGAAGAGGGACTGGAGCTAGATGGTAGAGAAGGGATGGGTGAGCTGTCAGTATCTTCTTTGGGGGTACCAGTTGTCGCTAAAGATCAAGTGACAACCAGAATTGTCTCAGGTGATAAAGGGTGCAGCTAGGATTATAGGAGTATATTGAGATGAGACAAAGGATAAATGAGATAGATATGGAATTAAGCCTGGACATAAGAAAGGTGGAAGGCTTTGCTTCACAGAATGAAGGAAATAGGGCATTGAGAGTGTACAGCTAGAAAGTGAAAGTATTATCTGGATGAGCTCTATATTCATTAGTACTTCAGTGTGAGTCTTCTCTTTTCCTTTTGAGATTTCTTCCAGCTCTATAGAAGTTAAAGAGGGCCTTTCATCTGTAGGCAATGAAAAAAGAGCCAGTGCTGATAAAGGAGGGATTGGAATGGCTAATTCTGCATATCAGAAAATAAGGAGAAGGTGTTAATTCTATGATGAAATCCTAAAAAGGAAAAAGCATCAAAAGGGATTGAAGGAAATTACCAACTTCAGAGGTTGTAGTGGTGTTGGTTAGAGAACTGTGAAGGAAGTAATGCTCAACAGTTTATTTCTTCCTTGTAGCTTCCCTTTGTAGTGCATCAGCAGCAGCGGTTTCATCCCTTAGTATTTGTTACTGCTTCCTCTTTTCAAACCTTTGAAATATAATAATTTCTTTGAATTGTTCTTCTTCCACTGCCTTGGCAGCTACCTAGTGAATAGGGTCACCAATAAGGTCAGAAAGAGAAACTGTCATTTTCCTTATTCTTTTCAATGGTGTCTCTTTTTCCTTTTCTGCTTCCTTCTTTTCCAGGTGAGCCTCAGGTTTTTCAGGGTCAAGCATAAGTTTCATTTTCTTCTGTTGCTGTTGCTTGCCCTTAAGAATGTTCAAAGCTTGAGCTCTCTGAGGAGAGCCATGCTGTGGAGCTCTTGCAACAAGAATAGAAATTATAAACAAATGAACAAGGCATTATAAAAGGAAATAGAAAGGGTAGCAAGAATGCATACATTTCTTCAAAGCAGCCCTAGTGATCCTAGGAGGAAGAGATGAAACAGCAGGAATAGGAGCTGGGATAGCAGGAGTAGTAGAAGAAGCGATGGTGATGCCGATTTCCTTGGACTCGGCTTGAGAGGATACATCTAGCCCTACCAACAAATCCTTGGGAGGTAATGCCAGGTACATCTCTATATTGGCTAACCACAAACTTTGAAATCTTTTCAAAGCTATGCTATGAGAAATGAATAGAGTAAATTTAAACTCGCTCAAATCTTATAACAGTTTAAATGTTGCTTCCTCTAACAGGGTTTTGGGCACTTTTAGGTCTCTGACTGTAAAATTGGCATTGGAGAAGCTGCAGATAAGGATAGAAATTCCCTGAGTGAGCCCAAATTGTTTGGCAAATTGGGAAAGCTAGTAAACTTCAGATATGCACTTGTAAGCTCGAGGGTTCAAAGTACCAATAAAAAGCTCCCTAGGCAACAAGATAGAGGCCCACATATCCTTGTGTAATGAATTGGAACACTGTCTGTTGGCCAAAAATATCCTCAGCCAAGCTGGTCCTTTTTTGGCTTCGAAGGAACAGAAAACGGTAGCAGGTAGAGAAATAGAGAGTTAATGGAAAAAAGTAAAATAATAGGCAAAAGTAGAAGGGTATAGGGAAATCCTAGCATATTTTTCTCCATAGTTGGTGGGATCTTGAACTAAGAGTTTCAAACACCTAGAGTGTAAACTAGTAAATTATGCAAAGAGCCAAAGTTGTAGTACCCAGAAGGGACCTCCTTGGTTGGCATCCAAAGGTTTCTCACAAAATTGGAAACAGGCTCTATAGACATGGTCTAAAACGTAAAGAGCCAAGGCTATCTTTTTCTTCGAAGCAAGTGTTTTGGCAAGTAGGGCAAACTCAGGCATAATCCGCTGGGATGATGTACAGAAGAGAAACTTACATAGCCAATATAGAATGAAAGAAAAGAACTCTCGGTCACCTACAGGACTTACCTTCTTATTCTCAAATTTTACAAAATCACTGAAGGAAGAGTTCAAGGGTAGAATGGTGAAATTGACCGGAAGGTTTGGATAATCGGGTGTAAAGGAAGCACCAAGTGGTGAGAGCCCTAGGAGATGGCAAATGTCAAGAACAGTGGGGGCCATTATATGTGACAACCCTCACCACTGATTAGTGCTAATCTATGATTAAGCATGTTAATTGACTGATTGACTGAAATCCTGAACTGATTAATTGAGTATATTAGTTTAATGCATGTCTATCTGTTTAACTGCTAAATTATCTGTTCATGTGTTATGTTTAAACTGCAAATTGAAGGCCTTATCGGCGGCCGAATCTGGAATTGATTAATGTTTTATGCTAATTGGAATTTATGTGATTTTATGATAAATTTAATTGAAATTTGATTTGGTATCATTAAATTGGATTAAAAAAAATACTAATTTACAAGAGTTGGACTTATTCACCAAATTGCCATGCTTAGTAGGCCACTTCTCCAACACCTTGAGGCTTGAGTACACTTAGACATACCTTTTGCTCAGCCATTTTGAGAGACAAACCGATTGAGAGAGAGAGAGAGTAGGAGAATAGGCTTAATTTCATCAAACTTAACTTGGAGACTTGGAGAAATTGAAGGCTGATTGCATACTTGAGCTCTCATTCTTGTAATTGAGGAACCTAGGTATGGAATTTATCCTCTTAATTGTTAAATTAAGTCATATATTGCATGGTTCATGGTAATTGAGTGAGTTGAGTTAAGAATTGGTTTACAATGTTGAATTGAGAGCTAGATCATGCATGCATGCTCTTATATTGAAGTTTTGAAGTTGTTTCATGAAAATTGTTGCCTGCATGTTCGTATTTTGGGTCTTGATCCATGAACTCGCCATGTTTTGAAGTTAAATCTTGTATTTGATCTTGTTTTAGCACATTGGAGTTCCAAGGAACCCATGCATGTGTTGAGTTTGCATTATTCTTCATGTTCATGGAAACTTCTCTGAAATTGTGTTTAATTGACTCACCTTTGGGCCTTGATTTCACAAATTGAGCTTTGAATCATGTTATGCTATGAATTTACAAGTGTTTTCCAGAAAATTGGCCCAAAAGGATCGAATTTGATGCATTAAAAGTTGATTTTGAGCTTGAAGGTTCAATCTGGAATTTCCAGAATTTGGACTCACGCTCGAGCGGGGAAAGTGGCGCTCGAGCGTGGAATACGGGTAACCAGCACTTTGCATTGTTTTACAGTCCGCTCGAGCGGGGGAAAGAACGCTCGAGCGGGGACCTGAGTCACATGCTCGAGCGGGAGTCGAGCGCCTGTCGAGCGTGAATTTCATGCATCCAGTACTTTTGCCATGTTTTGCAGTCCACTCGAGCGGGGAAAGTCACGCTCGAGCGGGGATCTTTTGTCTGCATGTCTGCTCGAGCGGGGAAACCCACGCTCGAGCGGGACCCCTGTTTCAGCAAAATTTTGAAAAAGTGTTTTTTAAGTGCATCTTTGCATCCTCATTTCATCCTAGGCATTCCTAGGCCGAGTTTAAGGCATCTTAATGAGGATATTGAGGTAGAACCACACCGAGTCTAAGTAGGGACTAAGTCTTCGATTCCCAAGTATGTGACTTAGTGTGTGTTCATCCTGTAATTGTGTAGGGTTGGCATCCGAGGACGCGCGCTAGCTTATGTGTAGCCCAGAACTCTGTGAGTAACAATGTTGTAAAGATATGTTCAATTGAGATTACTTTCTAAACGAATGACTGAACTGCTTTATGAAATAACACTGTTTACTGAATGAATGCTTGTCCTAATTGTGAACTGTATTCCTGGCATCCATAGCAATTTACTGTTACTGTACTGTACTGCTACTGTCACAGAGATCTCTGTCGGTTCCCATGTTTGGAACCACTACTGTTTACTGATATGATGGCCATCAACTGACTGTTCGGTCTGTTAAGATCTACTGTACTGCTTTGCTATTGGGTGTACCACATATGACTGCTATGACTGAATAACTGTTATACTAATATAAATGACTGTTTTAAATGCTGAAAGGACATTCATTCTTAACCTCTTTACGTATGTGTTATTCACTGGGCTTTAGCTCACTGTTTACATATATATATATATGTAGGTGTCTAGGCACCGGATCGGAGCTAGGAGCGTTGGGTTAAACTCCCTTTTTGTCAAGCCAACCACTGTGCCTCACTGCGAGGTTCCATGTACTGCCAAGCTAAGGCTGCTGTGGGGTGTTTAGATTCCCCCTCTCTGTTTTGTTTTGTATAGACTGTGTAGACTTGAACCGTACTGTTATGGTAGGGATTTGGTCCCTAACCTGAATACCTGTATATGATATATGTACATACTGTTTTGCTTCTGATTGTGAATATGTTTAAAAAGTCTTTTTGCCTACAGACTGTCACAGCTTATTGGACATCTTTTAATTACTGTTTTGGCTTCTGCCAGCCCCTGTACTTTGTATTACTGTTTTACTGTTAAGCAGGCCTTCGGTAATCTCGGATTACTGGCCGGTTATGGTGCTAAACCCATAGGGGTGGGTTTGGGTCGTGACATTATACCATACCGAAACTGGAAAAAATTGAAAACCAAGTTCCAAAAACAAAAGGCTGCAAGAATCAAAAAAAGATCTTCGGGAATAATGAACCTGGAGAGACAAAGGGTATCAAAGAGGTAGAGCTCTTGCAAGTCTTATTCTCTGGGGGCCCGCACAACCCTGTCATACCATTCCTCCTATTCAACCCTCAATGTTGGCCAGCAGTGGTGGGGTCGATTCATCCTCCAACTGTCCTAGTCAAGCCCCCTTTCGTAGAGAAGGCAGTGATCCTCTAGACAAATATACAAAGCAGGAAATTGGGCATGGGCTTCCCTAAAGATAGGTCCCAAGACGTATTCATGTTGTTCACTGTGGCGCGGAATAAAGAGGCGCCTATCTATGGCACTAGGTTTACTAGCTTTAAATGTAGCTATCTCCTTTTTAACAATCCTGACCCATGATTAACGTTAATTCATACTTAATTACGCCTAATAAATAATTGAAGTGAAATGTTGCATCATATGTTGCCTTATGTGTGTGTATATATCTGTTTAACATAGAAAGATCCATTCATGTTTTCATTTCGGTTTGCGAATTGAAGGCCTTATTAGCATCCGATTTAAAAATTGACTTGATTTATGTGTTGATTGAAATTTTTAGAATTTTATGGTGGGTTTAATTGAAATTCGTTTCAGAACGATTAAATTAGAGTAATTAGTGCTCAATTAAGACTAATTAATGAATTGCTTAAATCCAAGCCTAACTAAGGTACTAGTGGCTTCTTATATGCACCCATACACTCTCATTTCATTCTTTTTGAGCTACAAACGTAAGGAAAGGGAGAGAGACCAAGTGAGAGTGAGTTCAACAAGGGAGAAGGGGTAACTTGCAAGAAATTGTTGAGAGTGAAGAGGATTTGAGAGTTTCAACTTCAACACTTGTGAACTCAAGTCTCTAGGTAAGAATTTTATCCTTAAGCCTTGAAATCTAGACTATAATGCATGAGCACAAGAGAATTATGTTGATTGATGCAAGAATTGAGTTAGAAATGAAGAGTATTGAGCCATACCATGCATGTATGCATATTGTCTCACATTTTGAGTTTAATTTCCAAGAATTCCCCCATACATGTCTTGAATTCACCTTTACTTTGGGAAATGATCAAGTTTCATGTTGTTTTGTAGCATTTGATCAAGTTTTGAGAAACTTAAGTTTAAAGAAATTCATGCATGTCATGTTCATGGAATATACATAAATTTTAAGTTGAGTTTTTGCACAATTGGCAAGTTATTTGGCCATGATTTCTTGAAAAGATCCTTAATTCATGATGTATTATGAGTTTCTAAGTGTTCCTCAAGTTTTGGCCTAGAAAAATCAAGTTTTGATGTTTAAAGATTAAGTTTTGAGCTTTGGAAGCAAATCTGGAAATTCTAGAATTCTGCTTCCACGCTCGAGTGACCACTCTGAGTGCGTGCACTTCCGCTCGAGCGACCATAAGTCTACTCGAGTGTGAAATGCAAGCTCCCAAAAGTTCATGTATTTTTGTAGATCGCTCAAGCGACAAGAGTCACGCTCAAGCGAGGTTCTGAGTCTCATGCTCGAGCGAGGATCGAGCGTGAAAAGTAAGCAACTAGCACTTTTTCAAAATTTACAGACCGCTCGAGTGAAGGAAGTTATGCTCGAGTAAACCCTCACGTTTTGCATGTCCGCTCGAGCGAGGAAAGCCACGCTCGAGTGCGGACCCTATTTTCAGTAAGTTTTGAAAAATGTTTTCAAGTACATTTTTGCATTTTCATTCCATCCTAAGCATTTCTAGGCCAAGATTAAGACACCATAATGAGGAAAAAGGCTAGAAACACACTAAGAACAATGAAATAAGTTATGTACACTCCGAGTGTGTGTCTCAATGTATGTATCTGTTATGTCATGTAGGCCACTCGCCGCAAGACATCTGATTTGCTTATTCTGTCTGTTTACCTTGGAGCCTCTGTTATCTGTGAGTAATAACTTTGTAAAGCTATGTTCAATCTATAAGTATTTTCTGAACGATATAAGATGATCTGTTTTTTGAAATATTATTTTTTGCATGAATGAATGGTTATCCAATATTTCTGAAATGTAATCGTGGCATTCTTAGCTTCAGATGACATCTGTTATCTGTTCTGTTACGTCCCAATTATAGGTCAACTGTACGTCTCATGAGCCAACTGTTATGGATCCTTATGTATACGTCCCATTTATGGGCCAACTGTACGTCTCATGAGCCAACTGTACCATTTCCATGCACGAGAGTCAACTGTATGCCTTTATGGTCGTTCCTTTATGGGTCAACTATATACCTTTATGGCTGTCCCTTTATGGGTCAATTGTTTCTGCTAGTGCTAATGAATGTGCCACGTATGATTAACTGCAAGTTCTAATTATGAATACGACTCTGAAACTATATCTGATATGTACTATGATTTCTGAACATATTTACGAATTCGTTTTTAACAACTGTTGAATTCTATTTTCTGTAACTATTATGGACAACATTCATTAAACCTCTTTACTTTGTTATTATTCACTGGGCTCTAGCTGACTCTTTATATTATGTATGTAAGTGAGCAGACACGCGATCAGGCCTAGAGTTGACGGCCTATGTTTATGTTTTGTCAGCCAACTACCGTGCCTCCTGAGGAGGTTCCTTTTGAGATGATTATGTCGAGGCTTTAGTTGAGCTTGTTTTGTATATCTGTACTTCGGCTAAGTACCTTTTGACCTTATTTATATAATTGGGTGACGTAAGGCTAATGTATTTTTGACGTCACATCTGCATATATATAAGTTTATTTTGAAAATTTATGTCCCATGTATGTTTGCATAGCTTTATGGACTATATTAATTTTGTATATTTACTTCCACAGCCCCTATTTTATGTTATCCTGTTTAGAGGCCTTTGGTAATCTAAGGATTACTGGCCGGTTACGATGCTAAACCCATAGGGGCGGATTTGGGTTGTGACATCCTTCTCAATACATCTCTTCAAAGCCACCGTCGGGCTTACGCACTCAATAACTGGCACTTTTGGAGAGGAAGATGCCATTAGTGAGGAGTAGAAGGGAGAGCAAGGAAAATGAGTGTGAGAATGGTATGGGTTTAGAGTCAACAGCAATGTGTAGACACCCCATTTTTGACCGTCCTCAAGACTTGGACGTCACTGATTGAACACTCAGTGATTATCCATGTTTGTGTTCGTCTTGAGTTCCCGGAAGCCTTGGCAGCGCGCCTCGTCTCAGGACCTCTCGACTCAACTATTTTGTGGTTGGTTTGACACCAAACACTTGTGTTTTGCCTTTGAGGGGTAGAGAATGCCTTTTGAGGCATCCCCACACATCACCGGCCATGGCTTGAGGCCACCGGCTGTCTTTTTCTGCCATCGGCCAAATGTTTGGCCGACCGGCACTATTTTTGGCCGACCGGCCATAAGTTTTGGCCAAAATCACTTTTGGCCGGCCGACTACTGTGCATCTGCTTTTGCAAATATTTTGCCACAGCTGGCATGCATTTGGCTCCCCTCCATACACGTGTATGGAGGGATCTCCTTCTATTTAGCTTCCTTTGGAAGCTTTACAAGATGGGGATGGTCTATAAGAGGGGGGCTTCTCTCCCTCTTTGAGGTTAGACATTTTTGAGACAGCTTTTTAAGGTTTGAGTTCTAGGGTTAGGGTTTGCTCATCTCCCATCTCTATATCTCTCTCTTGTGTGTGTTTAGGCTTAGATTTGCACACAAACACACACTATCACACCTTTTCTTGGAGCTGAGGCCCTTGAGGGTTGTTTTTAGAATTTTGGAGCTGGTTTGGAGCTTGAGAAGCTGCTGGAGCTTCATTTGTGAAGAAGGTCTACAAGGGTAATCACTTTTCCCTTTTATTCCCCATTTTTGCACACTACTTTTACCTATCTTGCAACCATTTTTTGGCTTTGCATATAACACATAAAAGTTCTGTTTTTAAGGCCTCTAAATAGTTTGTTAAGAGTGTTTTGTGGTTTGAGGTTGTTTGACCCATCTTAAGCCTTGTTTGGCCCTTGTTTTATGCCATTTTGTGTGAGCTCCGGGACCGTAGTGTTTGGGCCTCCTCACCACTGAAATCTTGAGGGATTTCAGAGGTGAGGATGGTGCCTTGAGGTCCTAAGAAGGAGAGGGCCACCCCCTCTCCTTGTTGTCTTTGAAAAGGGCACTTTTTGGCCTCTTGAGGGAGCACCTAGTTAGGTTCATGTTGGCCATGCCTTAACTGTTTTTTTTATGCTTATTATGCCATGAAATAGCATTGAGTTGAGTTGGTTTTGGTACACCATGCTTGCTTAGCATACATGCCTTGTAATGCCATTTTGTTGCCTTAATATGCCTTAGGTTGTAAACCCTTGTTCTAGCATATTTTAGGCCTAGCTTTGTGAAGCTTTAGTGCATGTTTTTGTATGCTTTAGCTCTGTTTAAATTGCTTGAGTCATACTTTCCATGTATTGCATAGCTCCTTTGCATTTTTGGTTTGTTAGCCTTAAGTTTTGGACCTTTATTGCATGCTTAGCCTATCTTGTTTGCTTGGTTTGACACCATCTTAACATGATTCCAGAGCTTACATTGCATGTCATTAGTCCATGCTTAGCCTCTTTTAAATGTGCTTGAAAGTTGCCTTTGTTTGCTTAAGTATAGGCCCATTAACATGTGCATGCGTGTATGTGTGTTTGGTCCTATTTCTTGAGTTTTTGGCCGCTGTTTTAGGCCTAGTCAGAGTTGCCTAATTTAGTTTAAGTCCATCCCTTTGTTTGTTGCATGCTCTCCTTGTATGTTGTAGCTTATCGGTGAGTTGTTGCATGATTGAAATCACATGATTGAATGAAGTCACATGTTGGCTTACATGCTTGAATGCCTACATTAGCCCTGCACACTTGTTAGTTGCATTGCTCTATGCCTTGCATATCTTGCATGCTCATTTGCATTGCCATATTGCATGCCTAGTTAACATGCTTAGGTTGCATTGCATTGGCATGCATGCTTGGCCTCTTGAAATGCTTGTTATAGAGGTTAAGTCCCATTGGTTTGTTTATGTGCATTGCATTCCATATCAAAATGCACGCTTGATTCTTTGAGCCATCACACATGGAAATGCGCGATTGATGGTCCAAGAACCAAGGATCATGGCCTTTTGAGTCATAAACATGATAAGGGGTGTGATTGGTGCATACATTACTTGAAATGCATTGCCATGCTATGCCTTGCCCTCTGCTGCTGTCAATTGCAGGTTCTGCAGGAATTCTTGCCGACCGGCAGTGTTTAGTGCCGACCGGCCATCTATCTGAGGCCGATAGCTCAATCAACAGCCGATGATCACATACTACGGCCGGTGGCCATTCTCCTCAGCCGATGGTGTTTCCCAATGTCCAGAGAAGCATCTCTAAGACTTTGGCAGTCTCCAGAAGGGCAGAGCAGGGAAAACAGAGGCAGCTTACGCATGGCAGTGACTTTCCGAGCGGGACCGAGCATGCATTGCATCGAACCCTCTCCCCGAGGCTGCTGTTTATTGCTTTCTTAGATTAATTAACTTGCTTAATTAATTTAGTTGGTCTGTAGTAATTAATTAGCTAGGATAGTTAATTCATTATTCGAACTGTATTATTCTTTTGGTCCCTCTGAGCGAGGGCAAATCTGTAATAAGTGTGGGTGCGTGTGTGCATGTTTTCCAACCCCCATTTCTTTCTCCCTTTTACTTACCCGCTTTGATGGTTAGTATTAGGACATATTTATTTTAGCATACCTTATGCTATGCATGCGTGCATCATTCATCAGTCCTGCATGCACCGGGCTCGGCGCATCATGCTAACCGCATAGTATTTCAAATCTAACTTGAATACATGTTAACTGTCACATCTCACATGACATCCATAGATTAGCCGAGCCTACTTTAGGTTACATTGTGTGTGCGTTGCATTAGGCACTTAACATGAACTAGGATCACGCATGTTTGCTAACTAGTTTATTGTTTTGGCGTGGAGTACATCGTAAGTATTTATGCTTTAGCATCTCGCATGCATGTGAATGTTAACATGATAGCATACTTACCATGTGGCTAGATGCTTATGTGTTATAAACTGCCTGAATGCCTGTGGGTGAAGGTCGGATTGTCTGAGTTGGAATAGCTCATTAAAATCCGTGCTTTAGCCTACTTGCGAGTAGCAAATTCCAAAACATTTTTAAAAAACAAACGGGTATGCAATGCTTATTTCCAAATTAGGTGATCTAGTCTATACTTTTGTGTTGTGCGCATCATATAGTAATTCTAGCTAATTAACCAGAATAAGAACATATAACGTTTTCAAAAACGGATATCATGGTTAGTAGAGGCCGATCTTCGGATCGGGCGAGAGGGGGTGCTCATAGCTGACCTTCCCCAATCGTACCCAAGTTCCCGAGCCGAAGCAACTTTGGTGATGACGGACACGTGGCCTTTGGCACCGAGTCAGGGTTTCCTAAATTCCCCCATTAAAAAAATATTTAGGTGGCGACTCTGTATCTGGCAAAGCAATCCATGTTTGGCACTTCTTTCAAAAATCTGTTTTCTCAAAACGATTTGCCGGATTTGGACTCTTTGGTTCAGATTAAGAACCGTGACAATTTGAGTCCGAACTGTAGTAGACTTGCAAAAACGAACAGAACGGAAGTTCACCCTCCCGGGGCGTTCGGGGACGTCTACACAATGAAGAGTAGGAAATATTGGACAAGTAGGTAGGTTAAAACGCGAGGAGAAGGGGTTTTAAACCTTGTTGTCCAAAAGTTATCCAGTTAGCCTAAATAGGTTAAACAGACCTAAGACAATCACTTGATTTTTTGAGACCCATTTGGGTTTAAATCTTTTGTTTTAAAAGCATTGGAGACCCTGAAAACACAACATGGAGAGTCTCTTTCAAGAGTAAATGTTGAGAGGGAAACATAGTTCAAGTACTCAACTTGGTTTCGAAAATGGTTAGTTGGCTTCGAAGCCAATTTTCAAACACTTAGCTTAGTTTTGAAAACAGGTGGTTGGCTTCGAAGCCAGTCTTATACCTTAAATTCCAGCATAGTTGAGATTTGTTCACTTCAGGAATCCTGGAGGTATGCTTTCAAACTTTCCAACAAAGGAAATTTCCTTCAAAGGGATTTTGGTAGTGACCTATGATTAGAATATGGTTCTTGCCTATTCTTTCAACATAAATAAGCATTATAGAACCAGTTCTTGGTTAAGTAATATAGAAAGACCAAGGGCCAAATGACTTATCTTGCACTTTTACTTAGATAAGACCAATCGAAGGTGAAAGTGGTCATTCTAAAGAGAAATTTCATGTTTCGAAACACCTAAGCCAGGCCTCGAAGTAAATGGTTAGTTCAAAGCTGTTATTCACACAGATGATATTAACCATACGATTGGAGTATGAAAACCCAAGGCAAATATGAACACTCTTTTGAGAAATTCCATACTTTGAAGTACTTAAAACCAGACATCTAAGCAAGTTGGTTGCTTTGAAGCTATTATTCATAGATTACATAGACATAATGAGGAATAAAGCCATATGCACCATGCAATCGATCATATAATTAGAATATAAAACTAGATCATGACAGATAAGATTTGAAGAACTCAGTTTATTGATATGCAATATGTACATTGGGAAAACCTACTTGGTTGCATTCTTAATTTCATAAAAATAAGGAATAGACAAAGTCACAAGATCATGAAACTTTGTCCAGTAAAATTCAATAAATACATACTCTTTTCTTAACCTATCTTCTATCCTATCTAAATTTGGTTTATCTAACTGATGAACCCTTAGTTGGAAGAAGAGTTGTTGGGCCTTCATTTCAAATTCTGTTTGTTTAAGAGCCTTTTCTGTTTCATCCATTCCTTCTTCCCCATGTGCATCGCCCATAATGACATATTCTCCATACTTTAAATCTTGGTTCTTAAAGTCTTCATATTCTTCAATAAGATTCTCTACTTCGTACTGAATTTGAATACGAGCAACAGAGGTGTTCTCCAACAACTCACTGGTAATAGAAGCGTTTGTGTGCCAGTTAAGTAGAAGAGGAAGTTGATCCAAGAAAGTATGAAGCTCTACCTGGGCTATAGGGTTAAGGATGTAGCTTCGAGAAATAGTATCACAGGACCACAATAAGTTCTTGTGAGGAATGTCATCTCGAAGGACCTCAAAGGATAAATGGGAGAAAGCGGCAAGCAGAGTCTGGGCTCTATACTGTTGGCAAGCAGTAGGAAGAACTGGGGCATGGTAGGGAGCAAAATGCTGGCTCTCGAAGAGGGTGAATTTTAGTTCTTTAACCCAGTTAGGATTGGAGGGCAACGAAGGAGCAGTTGAGTCCTCTCCAAATGAAGGTGGGAACTCAAGCTTGTTCACGCATTCTAGCCAATCAGAGGAGCAGAATTTTGCTTTTTTTGGCTTGGAGTGCAAGACTGATTCTTAAGGCCTCAATAGGATATGGAGTCCTTCGCACTATTCTGGACGGCAATGTGGAAGTATACCAGGCTGAAAGCAAGTTGTCTTCAAGGGTGCGAAGACGGTCGAGGGAGACGTATAGATATATTACAGAACTGCACATGGAGGGATGAATTGTAGTGGGATCATCAAATTTGGGGAATCGATGGTGGATTCGTTCCCTTGTTTGAGGTTGAATGGGTGTGGGCCAAGCATCCCAGCCAGTATTTCTAAAAGACGATAAAGCAGCTTCATCCCATGCAAAGAGTTTTGGAGCAAATAAAGAACTTCTAAAATCCATTTGTGCAAATGCTTGGTCTTGAGGCTCATATGGTGCAAAAGCTTCCATAACTTGTATAAATGGGAGCAGATAAATGTGGCCAATAGATGCATGAAGGTTCTTTTGAGATCGGTCATCATTGTCAAATACCTCATTGTATGCTCAATCAATGTAAGAGAAAGACTGATTGGCCATTGGAGGCGTATCAGACTCTTCGTATTCACAAATAATGGAGGGGATGTTCAAAACATAAAGAAGGATTTAATGAAGTTCAGCACTTCACTTCTAAGAAGATAGTTACACTTCAGCCAAGTCCATGCACGTCCTAGGACGTGGATAAAGTGCACTGATTCACTAATATCACCAAGTATTGGGTATATTAGTGCGGGGGATAATGTTGGCTATATATTTTGTACATGCTAGTCACAGCTTAACACGTGGCTCGTGAAGGGTGTTTTGGGGAATTAATGCAAGTCTCCAATCAGCGACGGACACATGGCAGTTCATATTAGTAATGGTGGGCCTGCGTTACATGGAAGTAGTGAGAAAGCGCGGGGTAATATGGCCCAACAGTTCCTCAAAAATTCAAATTCAAATGTAGGAGGAAAGCCTAACTGAAAGAATGGCGTAGTGGAAGCTGATTGTGCGAAGCCATGACCAGAGATCGTGGAAGTGTATTTCGACAGTTGGAAGCCCATTTCGACGGTTACCTTTGGGAAGTACAAATAGAGAAGAAGGCCCCAGATGGCAAGGACTTAGACTCAGATCTAGAAACCAGTTTATTTACTTCATTTTTCCTTTCCAGTTTTTACATTTCCAGTTCTTTACATTTTCAGCACTTCAATTCCTATACTGCACTTCATTTCCTAAGAGTAGTTTTCAAGTAGTCGTTGCTGTAAACCTGTTCAAGGTTGGGTCATTTCATTGTAAGTTCCCATTTACTCAATGAAATTCAGTTTCTAAATTGTTCTATACTTGTTATTTCTTATAAATTTCTCATAAAACAAGTCACCAGTAAAAGTCCTCTTCATTGAGATTGAAAGAACTTTAACATAATTGTCTGACAATTATTTGGTAATTAAAATTCTGTAAAGACTGATTGATCCTTACTGACACGCTTAAATTTACACTATTAACCTTCGAAAGCCAAAAAAACCAACAAATATATATAGGGTTTAGTTTTCTCAAATTAGTCATCTCAATTTAAGAGAGTATTTGGGTTTGGTAGACTTATGTTTTGATAGATTTTGAAGATCTGAACCGTTCATTTGTTAGGACTCATTAAGTAAAATATTCAAGTAAAAATCAAGATAATCGAATATTGATAGTTATATGTTTTAATCAAATTTGTATTATAAAAAATGGATAGGCATTTTTGAAATTATATTTGTTATTCATTTTTTTATAACAAATATGATTCAAATATATAACTACTGATATTCAATCACTTTATTTTTTTGTGTAAATATTCTTCTTAACGAGTTTTAAAAAATGAACGGTTCAGATCACTAAAATCAATCCTAAAATGAATTTACTAAGTCCAAACGCTCTCAAGTTGAGATGATAATTTGAGAGAAGTCAAACCCATTATTTTTTGGATAGATCAAAATTAGATGCATCTAAAAAGTAAAAATATTTAGCTAAAATAAGAAAAAATAAATGCACTAAAAATAAATGAAAACTCATCTAAAACTAATTTTTGAAAAATCAAATCAAATAGATAAAAAAAATAAAATTTAACACCTTACATTTTAACTTTAAAAAAATCAAAATGTCACTTGAAAAATCATTTGCCAAACCAATTCTTAGGGAGAAATTATTTAGGACTCGTTTGGAAATTAATTATTTAATTGATATAATAACTTGTTAATTTTTTTTTACTAATAATTCATCTTTTCAAACAAAACCTTAGTAGGTCGATCCACCTCATCATCTTGCTGAGGTGATGTGCCATCTTTTTGACTAAAATTCCATCCACCCAAATAACAAAATTAAAAAAAAAAGAAGATAATTATTAGCAAATAATTTTTTGGATAAATTATACTAACACTGCTATAGTTTTTGTTTAATATCAATCTCCTCTTATATTTGAAAAATTACATTTATTTCTTTGAAATTTGTAATCTCATTACAAATTGTTTCATGAATTGCTAATGTAATAACTTAAAATTTTTTAAATGACCATTTTACCTTTTTTCCTATCATTTCTTTTTTTTTATCATTATGATTACATTCCACGACTTTCCATCATTAAATTCCTTATTGAGTGATGGTATATAAGTATAAAATTTATATAAAATTTTTAAATACAATGATATAGCTTAATTGCAGCATTTTACTTTAAAACAAAGTATTCATAAACATGATTTATATTTACAAGAACATTACTAGCACAATATTTTTACGATATTTTTTATATAAATTTTTCTATATGAGTAGAATTTTTCATTTTTATTTCTACCATCATTTTTCTTTCTCATTTATTCATCCACATTTATTACAGTATCATCAAACACCGTCATTCCTATTTATTATAGTATTACTAAATTTTTGTATTTTTTTATATTTGGTGAATTTTAAAAAAAAAGATCACAAAAGTTTCATTTGGGATGTGGGTTAGCTTTTTAAATTTTTGACTATTTTAACTTGCGGCTAACTAAAAAGCCTTGTTTATGATGAGTTTTTTTTACTTTTGTGAGAAAACAAATAAAATGATTATGATTTGGATATGACAATTGGAACTAAAAAACCTATTTTCTCTTTTTGTGGCTATTTTAGCCCCAACCCACCTCACCCTAACTTCCCAAATGGCTACAAAATATTATACTTCTTAAGTAGGTTAAGTGTATCTAAAAAATAAAAAAATTTGCTTAAAATATTTTTTAAAAAAATAGTATAAAAAAAAAACGAAAAATTAAAAATTTAATTTTTTGGGAAACTGGTTAAAAACCAGCTTCTAGCTTTTAACCCATTTTAGGTCATATCACATCTCACATAACTTACCCACAAAAAGACAAAAAAGAAATATCATTTTCCCCCCAAACTATCATGCTTTTTTCACATTGACCCCCATACTTTGATTTATTTCAATTTAGTACCTGAACTTTTCACAAATTGATCAATTAGACCCATGCCGTCACCTTCCGTCCATAATTGGACGAAATGTGCTGATGTAGGGACAAATTGATTTTTAAAATATAGTTTGGGGGGCAAATTTATTTTTAATTTTGGGGGTAAATTGATTTTTAAGGTATAGCTAGGGGGGTAAAATAAAATTTTAAATGTCATGTCAGCCCATTCCGTCCAATTGTAGATTAAAAGTGACAGCAGGGGTCTAATTGATCAATTTGTGAAAGTTCAGGTGCTAAATTAAAATAAATCGAAGTATGAGGGTCAACGTGAAAAACGCGTGATAATTTAAGGGCAAAATGATATTTCCTCAAAGACAAAATAAGCTAAAAAAAGTCAAAAAATCAGTTTTTAACCAATTTCTCAAAACACTTGAAAAATCTAGAAACCTCCTAGATGTTGATTTGTAATTATGTATCAATTTTAAGCAGAATATAACAATCCCAATCAAACAATCAAGACAAAGAAACACAACGATTTTACGTGGAAAAACCACAATTGGACACCTCCAACTATGATAAAAAAAACCACGGGCAACAGCCACAAAACAATCCACTAAGAAGATTTAAAGGAATTACACAGGTCTACTCTAAATTATCTAGCGAATCCACAACGGCTAATTGAACCAACCTCTATGTGCCTCTTCCAGCCCCATCTTCACCACGGAATTGTCTTTTTGATGAGCCACTCCAGAATCCACCGAAGCTTCAGGCTCGAATTCTTCAGAATCCACCGAAGAACAACTCTCTCTTTTGTATAACAAACAAAACATTTGATGTACTCTCTTTTAAACCATGAGTTGAATACTCAATAAAAACATCAAAGAAAACTTAACAAAATATCTCCAGATATAAACCTTAAGACTCAAAAAGAAGATCTGGAGAGGTTCAATGAATAGTCTAGTTTTGGGAGAAAACCAAGTATTTATAGAGAACCAAAAGTAATCCTAGATTTGGAAGAAAACCAATTCCTTAAGAAATCCGGATTTTGAAGCTCGCTCGAGTGAAGCTTTTCTCGCTCGAGCGAGGAGCTTAGTTTTCATGATTTCTACTAGTGCCTTGGCTCGAGCGACGAATCCTTGGCTCGAGCGACCAATCAATTCTCTCAGGTTTTTCTGTGGACGCAATCCGTCGCTCAAGCGAGAACTCCTTGGCTCAAGCGAGCAACGGCGGACATGCAATTTTGAATGCAATTTTGCATTTTGCTTCGGCCGCGAGCTGACTGGGCAGCTCGACCCCCGTAATAATCAGCGAAGTGGCAATCTTGAAAGCATTGACATCACAAACTTCTTTGCAAAGCACGATTTGGGTTGAATTCGCCTCTAACAACTCATAGCCTCACTGAAATAAAAATGCGAATAAAATTACAACTCAAAGGAGTTTTGTTAAACAGGGTTGCCAATAATAAAAACCTAACAACACTTATGTAAGTTAAACTAAAAATTATAATTGTTATTTCTTTTGAAATGACATAAACAAAATATCAACATTATTTTATTATTTTATATGTATAAAAGTTAAGGGACAAATATGTTATTTTAATCTAACAATGAAATAAGTGTAATTTTTCAAATGTAATGGGAGATCTATATTAAATAGAAACCTCAGAAGGTGTCAGTATAATTTACCCTAACTTTTTTCGTCCATATATTATTGTGGGCGAATTCTCTTAGGCTTTCATGAGCCATTACGGAACTCGTTTTAATAATTCAAACCGATTAATATGTGAAATTAGTCGAGTAGTTTATATTTAAAAAAAAATCACATTGATCAAATTTCAATAACATGTGTATCAATCATATTTGTATTAGTGATAAGTATAATTTTAAAATTAAATTATTATCTTAAATATAGCTTGATGAATATAATTTTTTATAAAAATAAAATTATACATAAAACGATTGAAATTATTAATGCGAACTTCATAATACGACTGCAAGGTTCACCAACGCCTGCTAATTGAAAAGGAAAATGAGTTGGACTCCCTCAAAGAGGCACCCCCTTTGACCCCCTCTCTTTCTGATTGGCTAGTTTTTCTTTTTTCTTTTTCTTTTTTTTCCTTCTCCTCCAATCACCACCCGCCACATGTGTGTGGGGGTAGTGGGGGTGGTGATTGGAGGGGGTCTCAATCACTTCCCAATTGAAAAATCTAACTAGACAGTAGCTTATCCCTGTATTATTCTCATTGGTGGGAGATTGCTTGTATGACGGACACATGGAACAACTTGTCGGTAGTTATACCATTTTCAATAATTACTTAGGGCCTGTTTGGTTTTATATTTACAAAAATTTTATAAACTAGTTTTTGTTTATTTTTAGAAAAACATAAACTATAAACGCGTTTGGTTTAGACAAAATGTTTAAAAAAATTTAAAAATATAAAAAAGAGTAAGAAATGGCAAGTGGTGGCGGATGGTAGGTGGAAACGAGTGGTGGCAACGGAAGACGGTGGTGGAAAATGGTGGCGGGTGGTGGTGGCGGAAAACGGTGGTGGAAAATGGTAGCAGGTGGGTGGGTAGGTGGTGGTGGGTGGGTGGGTGACGGTGGCGGGTGGTAACGAGTGGATGGTGGTGGCGGATAATGGTGGTAGGTGGGTGGCGGATGACGGGTGATGGGTGGTGGTGGCGAGTAGGTGGCGGGTGGTGGTGGGTGGGTAGGTGACTATGGCAGGTGGTGGGTGGTGGTGGTGGTGGTGGTGGTGGCGGATGGTGGGTGGTGGTGGCAGGTGGGTGGCGGATGATGGGTGATAGTGGGTGGGTGGTGGTGGCTGATAGGTGGCGGGTGGTGGTGGTGGGTGGGTGAGTGACGGTGACAGGTGGTGGGTGGTAGCGAGTGGGTGGTGGTGGTGGCAGGTGAGTAGTGGGTGGTGGTGACAGGTGGTGGTGGCAGGTGGCTGGTGGTGGCGGGTGGTGGATGGTGGTCGCAGGTGGCTGGTGAGTGGTGGTGGCAGGCGGTAGATGGTAATGGCGGGTGGTGGTGGTGGCGGCGGCGAAGGGTGGGTGGTGGTGGCGAGTGGGCGGCAAGTGGGTGGTGAGTGGTGGTGGCAAGTGGTGGTGGGGGGTGGGTAGTGGTGGCGGAAGACGGTGGTGGAAATGGTGGCGGGTGGTGGCTAGTGTTGGGTGGTAAAAAAAAAAAACTCAAAACTCAAAACGTAAACTCATTTTTTGTGTTTTTATTTTTTGGCCAAATTTATAAACTGAGACCATTGATTTATAAATCAAAAATTTACCAAATAAGTTTTTATTTGAGTTTTTTAAAATTTTTGTAAATATAAATAGAAAACTGAAAACGTAAGTATTACCAAACGGCACCTTAGATTTGCCATAAAATTTAAATTTGGTAAATTTTTTTTTTTTCTAACAGTTTTATTAAGTCGGTATCAAATTCAGAATTTAATTTTTTTTATCAAACTAAAGATGCTTGTACTTTTCATCAAATCACTGTTATAGCCATTATTAGATGTCCTCTTGAATGACTACTTCAAGATAAAAATTTATAAAAAAGTTGCACTGATTGGTCGTCCGCCCGATCAACCACCTCAACGGAAAAAAAAAAAAAAAAAAAAAAAATTGCAATAGTCGGTCGACTGGTCGGACATCCACCCAGTCATTTGTTCAATCGACTGGTGTTCTGATGATACTTTAAAATCTTCTATGAAAACACTTTATATGAGGGAAAGTTGAATAATACTATATGCATCCATTAATGTATTAACCAGTGTACTAATTGAGAGTTTTAGAATTTATAATGTGATTAATGAATAAAGTTAATAATAATATTATAACTAATATTGATATACTAATTAGTATATTAATTAATACATATAGTATCTTTGAAATTTTTTTTTATACAAATTTAATAAAAAAATAAATATACCGTTAAAGATGCTCCAGTCACATTTATCAAGAATGTTAAATGATTAAGGAGATGCTAAAGTGATTTCCTGTATTCACCTTTCCCAAATCCGTTACATAGCGGGAGAGAGAATGGTCGGTTTCATTCTTTCATCAAGTAAGTGTACGTGTAGAGAGAGGAGAGAGAGATTGTCGGTTTGAGTTGAGCTTTAAAGCTCCTCTCTGTGTCATCAATGGGGAACCACAACGGTTGTTTCTCGAGGAGACATCACAAGAACCGTCACGGCTCTAACTCCTCTCCTCGTCCTGGGAAATCGGAAGTTCCGCCCTATATATCGGGAACCTCAGATCATGGGTTTCCTCCTCAGATCACGGACTCATCGTCGTCTATGTCGTCGTTGTCTTTGCCTTACGCTCGCGTCGATTCCTCCTTACGAGCTCTCGCCGGTCAAGCCGAGGGTTTCGGCCGCCTTGCTATCGGTGGCCTCCAAGGTCCCCTTTATCATGTCACCACTTTAGCAGGTCTCATCTCATTCCCCCATCTCTCTCTCTGGGTAAATTACATAAGGGTAAATTACGCCACTCGTCCCTCTAGTTTGAATGAACTGTCACTTTAGTTACATAGTGTTAATTTGAACGATTTACAATCTACCCTTTTAATTTTGTTGCAACGTGCTATCATTTGTGGTTAATATTTTGAAAATTAGAAGATTAGAGTGAAATTTAAAAAGAACTGTAGGACCATCATTGTAATAAATACAGTGGTCCCTACAATTTGTTTTTAATTTCACTTTGTCTTTCTAGTTTTGTTTTTAATTTCACTCTGTCTTTCTAGTTTTGTATTTCATATCAAATTCTAATGATAGGTGATGGTGGGATCAAATTGTAAGAAAATTGGAAGTATAAAGATCAAATTAATCAAATTGAAACTGCAAGGATTAAAGTGACACTTTACTTAAATTAGAATAGAATAGAGGGACCAATGGTGTAATTTACTCATTACACATAAAGAGTGAATTACACTATTGTCCTTGTAATTTTAGTTAAGTTTCACTTTGTTCTTGTAGTTTTTAAACAATTTGAACCCTATAGTTTGTTGCAATGTGTTCCTCGTTACTTATTGTTAAAATTTTGAAGAAAAAAAAATAGGTTTTTTTTTTTTTTCAGTATATATATGGGTTAATTTCGTAGGGTTGGATTTATCGCACATTCAAATTTAAATTTTAAAAAATTTGAGTGTCCTATTTTGAAAATAGATTTAAATCATTTATTTGTAGGGATACAAAAATTATGTGAATCTGATAAGCTTTTCTTTATTTTATCGTATTTGTTTTTAAATTAAAAAAAAAATAGTTGGTCTATTTTGAAAAACGTAGTTGTCCATTTATTTGTCGGCAAACATGATAGGATTACGATTATCAAATGGATTTATAAAGGGACCCCCTATTCTCACTGCACCTTATTTCAAATATACTTCATCTTTATCCTTATTATACATGCTTATATTAATACTCTTTCAAACAAAATACACTCCCCTGAAAAAAAACTAAAATTTCAAGGGTATTAATGTAACTATAAGGACAAAAAATGAAATGTATTTGGAGCAAAAAATACTCCCTGAAAAAATTAAAATTCCAAGGATGTTAATGTAATTATGTATAATAAGGACAGAGAATAAAGTGTATTTGGAGTAAAATGGAGTGGGCATAGCGACTCTCTTTATAAATTGAAAGTCTTACAAATTGAACGATTTAAATTATCGAAATGTGACTTGGGGTGGGCTTCACAGGCCTCCCAAGTTTTTGAACTTGACAAAAACTAAATCCACATAAATGCCCTTTAGGCACCTGAGTTTGTGTCAAAGCCAAGTAACATTCAGTCTTGTAGTTCACACATGTACAACAATCTCAATAGTTGTCTGGCTAAATTTTGGGTTACGAACTTTGTGTGATGCAATGGACATTCTTGGATTGTGTGTCAGAATTTGTAGGACATAATTTTTGCATCTGCGGCCTGAACTTATGAAAAGTTTTCATTTGAGAGATTGGGTTTTGAAAGGATCTTAGCTGAGAAAGTGTATGGCTGAAGGGTTTGGCAAAGGTGCACAGAACGATATTGGGATGTGCTAATCTTTGAAAACTCGGATATTGAGAGGTTGATTCAGGGTTAGTTTGGGATATTCTAAAAAAGTGCACTTTTTGACTTATTGGCTTATATGGGTTGGGTTTGGGTTGAGTTTGATGTGATGTGTTAGAGAAGTGATGTGATTTAAATAAGATGATGTGACTTAAATAGGATAGTGACTTTTTGACTTTTTGTATTATTTAGGTTATGCCAAACTTGGCCTCAATGTATCCTGTCATTAGTGCGCTTGTCAAAGTGAATTTTGTAGTTTGTTATCTTCTTTGTCAACCGTAGTTCCCATTAACTTTTTTTTTATTTTATTTAACATCCTATTGATTTGTTGAGAACTTCAATTTATGGGAACCCTCCCCTTCTTTTTTCGTAATTTTTCTTTTATTGAAAAGGTTTTCTGCACTTTGTATTTGGTTGTGATGCAAGCATAGTGCACATTTTTATGCTACTGCAGATGATGGGCCAGGATCACTCCGTGAAGGCTGTCGCAAGAAAGAACCTCTATGGATTGTCTTTGAAGTTTCAGGAACTATTGGTCTGTCATCTTATGTGAACGTGTCATCTTATAAGACCATTGATGGACGAGGACAAAGGATGAAACTCACAGGGAAGGGTTTGAGGTTGAAGGAATGTGAACATGTAATTATATGCAATCTAGAGTTTGAAGGTGGTAGAGGACCTGATGTTGATGGCATTCAGATAAAACCCAAGTCAAAGCACATATGGATAGACCGTTGCAGCCTTTCTGATTATGATGATGGACTGATAGATATCACCCGAGAGAGCACAGATATTACAATTTCTAGGTGAGCTGAATCTACCACACTAGGAAATCACTGTTGATTTTTACCCATGTCTTTAATCATTAAATCTTTGTATTCAGATGTCACTTTTCAAAGCATGACAAGACAATGCTCATTGGAGCAGACCCGTCTCACACTGGTGACAGATGTATTCGAGTGACCATTCACCATTGTTTTTTTGATGGTACCCGACAGCGGCATCCTCGTGTCAGGTTTGGGAAAGTACATTTATATAATAATTACACCAGAAACTGGGGCATTTATGCTGTATGTGCCAGTGTAGAATCACAGGTAAAGATGCTTTCAGCTGCTGCTTTCTTCATCATCTGCCTCCTCTTTCATCTTTTTTGTTGGTTTGAATTTTAAGGTGTTAAAGATATTATACATGGTTGGCCACTTCTTATGAACATGTTGTTTATTGGCTTCAGATATATTCACAATGCAATATATATGAAGCAGGACAGAAGAAGGTGGCTTTCAAATATCTAACAGAGAAGGTAATTTGTTTTATCTTGGCATTCTGAAACTTCATAATAAGACATTAGTGACTTCAAGAAATTGTTTCATTAATGGCACAAGTTTCTTTATGTTGCTTCAAGAAACAGTTCGAATGCATGCTTTGGATGGTAAAATTTCATCCCATGATAGGGAACTCCACTTTAGTTAGGGAATTTCACTTCTCTTGTTGTATTGGTCGATTCTAAATATTTGGTAAAAAAGAATCAACCAATACAACAAGAGAAGTGAAGGACTTGAAAAGAGTTCGAAAAAATTGGTCAAACATACAAAATTGAAGGAAACCGATTAGAAAATAGAAACTCTGCTGCAAAATGTGGTAAGGTGAGCAATTTAGGCAAAGCTTTTATAATTAAAAAAAAAATCAGTAGAAACTAAGGCATTGTGCAACCAAAATATTCCATGACATTTTATATTTCATTAAGGTGATGTGGATCAGTGTGATTGATGTATTTTTTATACAGTATTTCTATAATTTTCATTATATGCATATAGCATATACATCTTTTCATTGGTACTTTCTCTAGTTACTGTAAGGCACTTTGATGATTATTATCTACAAAACGGTACGAAATATTTGAATCATGTCCTCTACTTCATGTTAATGCAACTTCATGAGTGCCACTTTATTTCTTATTATCTGTTGCTATCTTGACCGTGCTATTTTTAAGTTCTTTGCTGCTTATACCAACTATCCACCTTGAGTGCCTGTCTAGACTGCACTTATACTGTGATGTTCTTATTGTTTCATTACATTCATTCAATTAGTAAAAAACAGTTCACCTTTATTATCTATGGTTTTGCGGTACTGAATCTCATTCAAAAGGTATGCAAATTCTGTACGACAATGTGTAGTTTCTTACTGATTTTGAAATTTAAAGTTGAGGTGGTGTTGTGTAGCCAGTATTTGTTTAAGGTTTGTTGCTACTGATGTGGAATCAATCAAATTGATGGAAGCAATTATGTTGAAACAGTGAAACTTCTGTATAATTCTAGTTTCTTAAAATGTTATGATTTTTCCCCTGTCCAATCCATCAGTTCTAAACTTCATGACTATGATGAGATCATCGACATTTTGTTACAAAACTGATAGAATTGTTGTTCTGTTTCATAGGCTACTGACAAAGAAGAAGCATGTACTGGCTGCATAAAGTCCGAGGGGGACGTGTTTTTATATGGAACTCAAGGTGGTTTATTGACCACAGCAACTGCAGATAATATATTTCATCCTAGTGAATACTACCCCACATGGACTGTCGAAGCTCCAACGGATGCTCTGAAAAAAGTTCTCCAACATTGTACAGGATGGCATAGTGTCCCACGGCCAGCAGATTATACCAAGTAACACCAAGATTTGTAATATTTATACATGAATTTAGGATTGTGCATTTTGAGATGTTTTTCTTCCATAATTTTGGAATGGTTAGCTGTCAGATCTGATAGCTAGTTATCGGATTTTTGTGTGGATTACGATGAATATTAGTTATGGCCTAATTGTATTGTAAGACATGGATGAAGGATAATAATGATGAAGCTACCACTTGGAGTTATTGATCTGTAAGATTCTTAAGAATGATTGGTTACTTACCCCTTGTTGATTGTGTTAGGCTGAGAAAAAATTGAAAAAATTGTAAATTGGTTCAATCAATAGCAAATCAGATTGGTTTGGTTTTCTCAATACACAGTTTGATTTTGCTTCTTAAAATAGACGAATTTTATTTCAATTTTGGTTTTTAAAATAGATGAATTTTATTTCATGGTTTGATTAGTAGTTTTGTTTTTTGGAACCAAATCAAATATATATAATTTATTAGTTACTGTAAATAGTTAATATGCACGTTTGGTAGCTTTTTTTACTAATTTTTTTTTTAATGTTTTTATGAGATGAAAAATGTTATGTGTTTGGAATATTTTTTTAGTTTAATAGATAGTTTTAAGGAAAAAAGTGAATTGATTAATGTATATAATACTGACATTACCTTTTGGATTTTTTTTTTTTTTTGGGTTCTTTCAATTAAAAAATCACAAACCAAATGGAACTCTTATTATATGTATATATATATGGTAGAATTAATTATAAATTATGAGTTTGTTTGAGAATTAATTTTTTTTAATGATTTTTTATTTTTTATGAAAATATATATAAAAAATAGAGAAAATATATTTATATTATAGTAATTTTTTTTAACTTTTTAATTGTTTTAACCAATTACCAAACGTCTCTTAAATCACAAGCAGTCACGTTTTCGTTTGGCAACTTAGTTGGAAGTCAGTTGAGATTAAAAAAGTACAAAAAGACAAAATAGGCTAAATAAATTAATAAAATAAAATGTCACATTTAAATCATAATCATTTCACTTTTTTTCTTACAAAAAAACAAGTCAAAAAAATTATTCTCAAACGGTACTAATTTAGCTAGGTTAAAAAAGCCAAAAAGTCAGGTTAAAAAAGTTATTTCCAAACGAATCCTTAGAGAATCTATTTCTTTTTATAAAAAAGTGCGCAAAAAAGAAAAATATGTGATATAACTTAAATAAAAAGTGATGTGACTCAAATAAAATAAAAAAATAATAAACATATTATTTTAATTTATTCCCAAACAACCCCTAAGACCAAATTTGTGATAAATTCACAAATTACATGGAATTAATTTGCCAACTAGCCGATTGTGAAAAATGTTTGAAATACCTAATTTATCAGCTTAAAAATCACCTTTAATGATATGTCTCACAATTGTCAAATTTTGATTTGTCAAACATTTCATCATTTGGAATCTAATCTCAATATCACATCATTAGGGGTGATAAATTAAAGAACGTATCATTATTGGATAAGCTAGGCCTAATCACATAGGGTGACCTCTGGGTTTAAACCCTAGGGAGCCGAGAGCCCAAAGATTACCCCTTAGGTGGTGTTGCATAGTAGGACCACTCAATTATGTAGCGGTAAGTCGTAGACTTGCACATAGGCGGGGATTCAAACGCATACACCTAACACTGGGTACGGTGCACCCAAGCTTAGAATGTTTGTCTTACCAACTATATATGCTGTTGTTTCGGTGGCTAGCCCTGAGGAGAGTGAAACTTGGGACCTCAAGGCTTATGCCTTAAGGTTTTACCAATAGAGGTGTAAAAATAGGCGGGCCTGGGCTCGGGTTAGTCTGTTGTCAAGCCTTCCTCCAAAATCAGGCCAAGCTGGCCTACTCGCAAAAAACTATAGCCTAGGCCCAAGCCTAGGCTCAGTGGGTACTCGAGCCTCTGGTTGGCCGTCGAGCATGGGTCTAGGCTTGGGCTTGGGCTGGGTCTAGCTATTTTTATATATATTGTTATGTCTTTCTACCAAAATTTTTTTTCCTCTCCAAAATAGTTTTGAAATGATAATGAGCCATGGACGGGTCGTGTGGGTCGAGTTCCAGATCAGACTTTAGAAGCAAACCCAAACCTAAGATTTTGAATTGGGTCAAGTCTGGACCGAACCTCATGGGCCACGAACGGACTTCAAGTGAACCATGGGCTAATGAGCTAAATTTACACTCCTACTTACCAAGTTACAACACTCCCTTAGTTATTATTGGGTAATTTAAGGGGGAGCGATATCCATATGAGTAGTGATTAAGAGCTTTAATAGTAGAGTTTCAATCAGAGCTTTATTGATGTGGAAACTCAAAAAAAAAAAAAAAACAAAACAAATAAACAAACAAAGACCAAAATATCAAATCACACAATAAGACCCACAGTTTAGAGTTTTCCTAAAGCTCACAATTTAGAGCTCTGAAACATTTTTTATATCGATATTTAAGCAAAGGGCTGGGCTTCCCTTCAGTCCGTGATCAAATTAGAGGGTGTTGTTGGGCATGTAAGGGTTTATCACGGGTCCCGTTTCAATAATCTGAACCATTCAATGTGTAGAACTCGTCGAGTACTATATACTTGTATAAAAACATGTTGATTGGATATTAATAACTACGTGATCAAATCAGTTTTGTATAAAAAAAATAGACGGTGAAAAAATAAACGATTGACAAAAAACTGATTTTATCATATCATTATCAATATTCAATCAATATAATTTTTTATAAATATATAATACTCGACAAGTTTTATACATTAAATAATTCATATTATCAAAACAAAAACTCGTAATAAATCTCTACAAATTTTACAGCACTCTCCAATCACGGACCGGATGAAAGCCTTGAGCAAAGTGCGCAAAGTAGACATGCCAGTTGACCGGTATTACAGATACTGACAGCAGCTCTATTATTTGTTGGAGTCTTAACATGTGGAGCTATTATTCACTGCTTTTGCGTTGACATGGCAATGGAAAACTCTTTTAAAATTAGAACTCATTTCTTTTAGCTTCAAAACGCAATAATTAACTATGACAAATTATTATTTTAATATACCTAAAAGCATCTCCAACGGTGAATCAGATTTTTCATCAAATTTAAGTAAAAAATGATTTATTTCACCAAATTTGGTATCACATGTTCCAACGGTTCACCTTTCACCAAATCTGTCCCGGGATAACCGGGTGGTCAATCGGCCGGTCGACCGACTGGTTGACCGGTTAGGCAAAGAAATATATTTTTTTTTTTTTTGAATTGTCTGAACTTTTTTTTGAACTTTCTGAACTTTTTTTCGGGACGACCGGCCAGTCGACCGGTTAGGCAAAAAATATATATATATATTTTTTTAACGGTTTGAACTTTTTTCCTGAACTGTTTGAATCTTTTACTGGTTGACCGGTTGGTCAACTGGCCGGTCAACCGGTTGTTATAACCCAACGGTCAGAAACAATGATTTGGTGAAATGCTTCGCCTGTTCTCAGTTTGATGAAATGTTTGGTGAAATCTCATTTTGATATCGATTTGGTGCAACCTTTGGAGCAGTGAACAGTAGCTTTTTCATCAAATTTGAATTTGATACTGAGTTTAATGAACCGTTGGAGATGGTCTAACACATTGTATTAGGTTTCTGTCTCAGGATTAGGGCTATAAACAAATTAAGTTGGGCTCAATAATTTTTTTATTATATATATATATATATTATTTAATATATAAATAACATATTTATTATAAAATTTAAATAAAGATAAATAAGTTAAGATTATTCAAGTTTGACTTATTTACAAAAATAAGAGCCGAACCAAGTCCAGCCCTTAACAAGTTAAGCCAAGTTAGTTTGCGAGCAAACTCGGTTCATTTGCAATCTTATCTGGGATTAAAACGAAATCAATGGAGTGTTTGGCAAGAATTTTTTTTTGGCCAAAATAGATATTAAGATATAAAAAAAAAAAAAAAGTTAAAATAATCAATAAGATAAAACATTTGACAGGTCGTTACACACACCAAAATTAAACACAAAATTATACTAAATTCTTTTAGAATAATGACAAGTCTAGGCATCGATCCACAGGGACAATTGTGAAATTAAACTAATTTAATTGTTAAATTCCTAAATTAATTTTGATGAAAAGATTGATTGTTCATAACCTAATTTATTAACAAATAAAATAAACTAAGTAATCAATTATCAATTATAAATAAAATTGGATTTACTGATTTGGAGAAAAACCTAGGGCAAAGAGTCCACCTCTAGTCACATAAATAGGGTTTCCAATTGAAATTAATTATGTTATGGTTCGAACGAGATAATGCTTTGCAACTACAAGTTCAAAGCATTTAACAAGAAAATCATCACGTTCACTGTACGAGCACGAACCATCTCAAGTAGTACGAATTGTTCACTCTAAACTATGATAGTGACACGACTCGTTGCTCGTAGTATGGTCCATCTCATACCTTGAATGCGAAAGAATATAAAACTCTTGTATGAAAAACTTTCAACAATCATATAAAGCCGAATATTTGAAGAAATAATAGAAAAAATATATACATGAGACTTCTAAAATACCATACAAATGTTCAAATCTTTACATAATTGAAAATAAAAAGAAAAAAAAAAACTAATTACATGGCTAGGGTTTCATCAAAACTCTAGAAAAGAAGACTAGTCACTCATGGACAAGTGATAAGAGGAAGAAGATGATGAAGAAGACTTCATGGAAGTGTCCTTCAAGCTTTTTGGAGCAAATCCCCTCTTGAAATCCTAGCCTCTTTTTCCTCGTCAAAACAATTTCAAAACCCTCATCCAGCCTTTTTCTTTCATATTTATACTTCTACTGTCTTTTAAACAGATTTAAAACATCGAGCACGTTTTCCCAGAAAAAGTCAACGCGCGTGCAAGAATCTGTTTTCGCTCTAAATTCTGTCTTTTTGCCCATTTTATGCTCCGACTATGTACAACCTGATTGATATTAAACACACATAAAGTATACAGTTTGACAAGCAAGTAAAGTTAAGAGATCCTGATTAACGGCCTCAATGATGTACAATTCAGCTTTAATCAATTCGGCCTCAATCAATAATTTTTTAGGTGAATTACACTAATAGTCCTTATAGTTTGGGACTTGTGTCACTTTGGTCCCTGACTTTTCAATTGTGACACATTTGATCCTGAATTTTGAATCTTGTTCCAAATAAGGACAATTTCAAATATTATTAGATTTTTCAAGGGTAAAATCGTTAATTTGATAAAATATAAACTAATTTGACAAAAATAAATGTCAAACAAATATTTTTGAATTTTTTAAAATTATTTCTACCTACTAAAAATAAAATTATGTAAAATTGATAAATCTTTTAGACATTTTTTTTTACCAAATTAATTTTTATTATGTGTTTGGATGATGATCATGTAAAATTAATTTTTAAAAAATTAATCATGTAATTTTTATTAATTTTTATCAATTTTACATAATTTTATCATTAGTGGATAAAAATAATTTTTTAAAAATTAAAAATATTTGTTTGACATTTATTTTTGTCAAATTAGTTTATATTTTATTAAATTGACGATTTTGCCATTGAAATTAAACAATGGCATATTCAATTGTCCTTATTTGGAACAAGATTCAAAATTCATAGTTAAATATGTCACAATTGAAAAGTCAGGGACCAAAGTGACATGAGTCCCAAACTATGGGAACTATTAGTGTAATTTGCCCTAATTTTTTTTTCTTACAATCATCTATTCAATTAAAAAAAAAATTACAAATCATTCTAAACATAATTTTTTTTTTAATTTTTTTTATCTCACAAAATAACAAAAATGTTAAGTTTCCCAACAAGGCCCAGGTCATGTGTGACATGACTCTAATGATTTTATGATGTAAGTATACTAGTTATTGATTTTTTTAAGACTAATACTTTAGGCTCAATTTAGTTATGATGAAAATGATAAAAAGTAAAAAAATGGAAAAAAAAAAAAAAAAGAGTAAGGTTTTCACCGTTTGGGAAGTGATTTTGTGGGTTTTTTTGGCTATTTTAGCCATAAAAGACAAGGCATGGTTTGGGAAGTGGCTCATTGGGCTTTTTTGGCTCAATGAGTCACAAAAGACAAAATAGCAATTTTGAGCCACAAAAAACAAAAAATCACATCCAACCCATAATCATTACACTATTCTCTCATAAAAAAGTCAAAAAATCAAAAAGCCCTTCCCAAACCAAGCTTTTGAGCCCAGGCTCATATAGCCAAAAGAGCCAAAAAGCCAAAGAGTCAACCCACTTCCCAAACGGAGGCTTTAGCCACAACAAACAAAACATCACATCCAACCCATAATCATTACACTCTTCTCTCACAAAAAAAGTCAAAAAAGCCAAAAAGTCCTTCATAAACCAAGCTTTGGCCCTGTTTGGTAGGGCTTATTTCTAACTTATTTCAGTTTTTAGCTTAATTTAAGCTATTTTGATGTGTTTGGTTCAGCTTAACAACATAACTTATAGTTTTTTGTAAATCAAAAATCAACTTATTCTTTGAGTAGGGGAGGAGAAGCTTAATTTATAAGTCAAAAATCAGCTTATGTTTACAGCTATAAGCTATAAGCTATAAGCTGTTAGGTTATAAATTATAATCACTTTCCTACAGCTCTACCAAACGGGGCCTTTTTAGCCTAGGCTAAAATAGTCAAAAAGCCAAAAAGTCAACCCACTCTCCAAACCAAAGTTTGTTTAGCATGAAAGTGGTAGAAGATATAAGAAAATTAGTTTTCTTGTACAATTCATAACAGTTGTGATTTGTGGCACTAATTTTTTGAGCACTAATGGCACTAATTTCTATATTAGGTAAAAAAAAAAAAAAAAAAAAACAAAGTTACCAAAACAGGAAATTAGTGCCATTAGTGCCAGCAGTTTTAGAGCCACAAATCATTTTTCCAATTCATAATAATAAGGTTACTAAACTTCCAGTATCTTATAAAAAATACAAGAAAATACATGAAAATTTAAATTTATTATAAAAGTAGTTACTTTATAATTATAATTTCTATTTTCTTGCAAAATTTTCATCCTAATCAAATTTATATGAAAAAATATATTTTCTTTTCTTTTGCTTTATTTTTTTTTATCATTTTCACTTTCCATCATTTAATTTTTTCTAAGCAAACAAGGTTTACGGTATTTTAGGGTTTTTATCTGTCGCTAAAAGTCTCATTTTTTATAACTTGTCTCCCTCATCTTATTGGTAAAGTGTAAATGAGATCACCATATAAGGACATTATTATCTTAAGAATTCAATAAATATATTATATACTTTACATATGACGTGATTTTGTGTAAATTCTTAACCAAAAAAATAAATAAATAAATAAATGTAATAGCTAAAAATGAGTTTATTGTAATTTACCCTCGAAACAATAAATAAAAATGCTTGTTGAGTTTTTGACCAAATGCTAGAATCTAACAAGGATGAAATCTTTTGTGTTTTTTTATTGAATTTTTAATTATCAAAACAACCTCGATCGCTGTTGGAGTGTGTAATGACTAATGTGTCATGCTAGAGTGAAAATATAAGAATATTATGAAAAATTATTTAGTAGTTTAACATGGTGTTTGTATTTAGTTAGGAAATTTGAAAAGAGATTTAGAAAATAAAAAGGAAAAGATATATGAAATTATATGAATTATATATATTTTATTCATATTTTCCTTATCTTTTTTATTTTCTTTTCAAATTCATTTTCAAATTTCCTAATGCAGTATTTGGTTGAAAGATTTAGGAAGAGATTTAGAAAGAAAAAAAAAAAGTGTATGAAACTAAGTGAAATGTAGGTATATTTTATTCATATTTTACTTACTTTTTTTTTTTTTTTTTTTTTTTTATATCTCTTCCTAAATTTTTTAACCAAACACAACTTAACTAAACACAGCACTAATGACCAAGTATCACGTCTCTGCTATAATGCAACTATATTTCAAAAAGAAAAATACTTGTAACTTAAATTTGTGTGGTCCGAATGGCTTGAATGTTTTAAAATGATGTCGTTGTACCCTTAAAACGACGTCGTTTTGAGACATTCGAGTCATTCAGACCATGAAATTCGGACTACTAAGCATTGTTATTTCAAAAAACACCAAGTAACTTACTGCAAGCCAGAAAACCACATAGGGTAAAATTCTATATTTTTAATAAAAGGAAATGGCCTCCTTCTAGTCTGATGGATTGGAAGGTACTGTTGGGTCCATGGAGACTTATCACGGGTCCTGTTTTGATAATTCGAGTACTATATGCTTGTGAAAAAATCACGTTGATCAGATATCTATAGCTATGTGATCAAATTAGTTTTTTTGTAAGCCATTTATTTTTCACTGTTAATTGTTTTTATACAAAACTAATTTGATCACATAGTTATCGATATCTAATCAATATGATTTTTTACAAACATATAGTACTCAATGAGTTCTACATATGTAATGATTCATATTATCAAAAAGCTACCCGTAGTGGATCCATACGGGCCAAACAATACCTCATGTCCGTGATTAGACTGAAAAGAAGTCATTCCCTTAATAAAAAGAAAATTGTTTGAGAGCCCGAAATCGTTTGGCTCGAATTGGCTTGAAACCCAAAACGACGTTGTTTTGGGTTTTTTTTTTTTTTGTCTTTTTCTCCCTTTTCTTGTTTTTTTTTTTTTTTTTCTTCCTATTCTTGTTTGAACACAGATAGACAGAGAGAAAGGAGAGAAGAGAAGATGAGAAGTGGAAGAGAGAAGAAGGAGAAAAGATAGGGGAGAAGGAGGAGGAAGAAAAGAAGACGGTGATGGCGGAGGAGGAAGATCAACGGCGATGGTGGTGATCGGAGATTTAGATCTGAATCTTTTTTTTTTTTTTTTTTTCCAGATTTGAATCTTTTTTTTTTTTTTTTTTTTTGATGATGATGATGTTGATGAATATGTTGCGATGATGATGTTGATAAACTGTAGGAGATGTTGTGATAATGATGTTGATAAACTGTAGGAGATGTTGAGATGACGATGTTGATAAACTCAAAACATCTTTTTTTATTTTATTTTTTTATTTTATTTTATTTCAAAGATTTGTCTTGTTTATTTGTGTTCCCAAGCTCTTGTTTGTTTATGAATCTTTTTGTGCTCAAAGTAAAAGTTGGGAGAAAGAGAGGAGTAATGGATTCACGGACTGGGAAAATGGAGTGGAAGAAGGAAATAAGAAAAGGAAAGGGGGAAGACTTTGTAGAGGAGGCAAAGTGTTGTCCTTCTGGGGGAACAAGATAAAGAATCTTTTTTTTTCTTCTTCTTTCTTCCTCTTTTGTTCGTCTCTGTTTCTTTTCTTCTTCTTTCTTCATCTTTTTCTCATCTGTTCTTCTCTCTTCTGAAAAAAAAGAAAAAAAAGAAGTGCCAAAACGACGTCATTTTTGCACCTTGAGCCATTCGAGCCAGAGGGCATTCGGGCTATCTAGCAGAATTGTAATAAAAAATACAATCCCGATTGGTAGCTCGAAATCAACACGGCTCAAATGGCCCGAGTCCAAACGACGTCGTTTTCAATTTTTTTTTTTTGAAGATTAAGAAAAAAGATGAAGAACAAAGAGAGAAAGAGGAAGTTGGGTTCATCTTCATCAACAACAACACAAAGAGAGGAACAAAGTTCATCTTCATCATCAACAACGCAGAGACCTTCATCAATATCAACATCTTCATCAACAACAACACAGAGATCTTCATCAACATCAACATCAACAACATCTTCATCATCAACACATCATTATCATCAACATCTTCATCATCATCATCATCATCAAACACATTATCATGATCAACAACAACATCACAACATCTTCATCAACATCCATCGATTTTGTCAAATCCATATCTATCGATTTCGATGAAATCGATCAATTTGAAACCTGAAATAAGAAGAAGACTAAGAAGAAGATGATGAAGAAGAAACACCATCACGTCGATCTCTGCAACATCTTCTCTCCTCTCTCTCTCTCTCTCTCTCTCCCCTTCTCTTCCCTCTCTGTCTGTGTTTGAAAGAATGAAAAGGAAAGAAAGAAAAAAAAAAAAAAGAAACTGCCCAAGGCCATTTGAACCGGACGAATTTCAAGTTACGAATTATTTTTATAAAAAATAATATAAAAAATTTAAAAAATAAAATAAAATAAAGGAAAATGTTTGAGGGCCCGAAATATTGTGGGTCGAATGCCCCGAATGCCCAAAACGACGTCGTTTTGGGCATTCCGTTTTTTTTTTTTTTTTTTTTTTTTCACCATTGTTGAACCTCTGCAACTCTGAGTTGCAGAGGGAGAGAAAGAGAGGGAGAGGGAGAGGGAGAGAGAGGTCGCGTCGGCCTCTGCCGATCGCGTCGCCGTCCTCCTCCAATCGTGCCGATCGTCGGCCTCCGCCGATCGCGTCGCTGTCCTCCTCCTCCGATCGTGCCGATCGCGTCGGCCTCCGCCGATCGCGTCGGCCTCCGCCGATCGCGTCCTCCTCCTCCATTTTTTAGGCCCCCTCCCCTCCCCCTCCCCCCTTCGTCTTCCTCCCTCCTTTCTTCTGCTGAAAAGAAAAAAAAAAAAATTTTTTTTTTTCGAGCCATTCGGGGGCACCGTTTTTCGGGCCCCGTAGCATTGTTCTAAAATAAAATTGACAACCGAAGCTTTAAACGGGGGACAAGACAACACAATTCTGATACCTACCTACCGTAGGGTGGAGGGAGAAATGGTTTGATCTGTGTTCGGCATCATCTTCTAGTCTTTTTCTTCTGCTAACCAACTCCTCCTTTTCAAAATTCAACCTCTCTCTCTCTCTCCCACACCTCCATACTCACTGTTTCAAGTTTAACCCCCGTGTTTCACTGCATCTTCCTCTTCACACCCACAAATCTACAACAATTCAGTAAACATTACTCCAAATCAAAACATATTGTCACAGGGTCAACTGCTATTCTCTCTCTCTCTCTCTCTCTCTCTCTCTCTAGTCCTCTTTTGACATTAATCCATTGTTCAATACCTCTCAAGTTCCAAGCTCCTCAAAACTTCTCAAACTCCAGGAATTTCAATTTCAATCTCAATCTCAATCTCAATACCACAAAAACCATGAAACAATTGCACAAACAATCAAGCGCTAACCACATCCCTTCAACCCAAACAACCCCACCATACTCACCCAAAACCCTAAAACACCCCAGATCCCTCCCCAGATCCATCAATTACATCCTCAAAGAACAGCGACTCCTCTTCATTCTAGTCGGTATCCTCATTGGCTCCACATTCTTCATCATCCAACCCACTCTCTCCCGCCTCTCCCCTTCCGACTCCCATTCTTCAATACCCAGATCATTTTCTCTCTCAAATCGCGAGTCCCTATCAAACCCATATCAGGTTTCAAAGAATTACGGTGATGCCAACAAGGCTGTTGCGAGAATGCCTGTGGGAATTGGGCGGAAACGGTTGAGAATTGTGGTCACAGGAGGTGCTGGATTCGTGGGTAGTCATTTGGTTGACAAATTACTTGCAAGAGGTGATGATGTGATTGTGATTGATAATTTTTTCACTGGGAGGAAAGAGAATGTGATGCATCATTTTGGGAATCCAAGATTTGAGCTCATTAGGCATGATGTGGTTGAACCTATATTGCTGGAGGTGGACCAGATCTATCACTTGGCTTGCCCGGCTTCGCCGGTTCATTACAAGTATAATCCTGTCAAGACTATCATATCCTTAGTATGAAGTATGGTTTTTTATTGCTTTGAGTTTTTGGGTTTTTGTCATTTTTGTTGAATTTTAAATGCAAACTTGTTTGAAATCCTTGACTGAGATTACAAGACAAATGTGATGGGTACCCTAAACATGTTGGGCCTTGCAAAGCGAATTGGGGCGAAGTTTTTGCTCACGAGTACTAGTGAGGTTTATGGGGATCCACTTGAGCATCCTCAGAAAGAGACATATTGGGGACATGTAAATCCAATAGGTATAATGCTGCTACTTACCAAATCATTTTGTCTGTTTTATGTGTAAATTTATGTTTATAATCTCAAAGCACTTGTTAATATGTAGGTGTTAGGAGCTGTTACGATGAAGGTAAACGCACGGCTGAAACCTTAACAATGGATTATCATCGAGGTGCGGGTGTTGAGGTAATATTTTCTGTTTGAGTACATGTACGTGATATGTTGCGCAATGCTGAATTTAACATGTGGATGATTTAGTTTTAAAAAATTATATTTTTATTGCAAATAGTATGATCATTCAGAACTGCTGGCTTGTTCTTGTATAAATCCCTTGTAGAAGGTTTCCATATCCTCACAAGTTGTCAGGACTTGAAGTCATGGAAAGTCTCAGATCAAGTTGATTATGTCTTGTTATTTGTTTTAAATAACTCTCAGATCTCTCTGGGCATAGGACATGCTTCATGTGACCCCATGATTGAGTTTAGTCATTTATCGCATCCATTTTGATGCATTTACTGGGCCTACTAGCCAATACAGGTTTATTACTGTTTCATCTTGTCATGTGCTCATTGCACAACCATATACATAAACAGAGAAACCAATAACCTGATTTGTGGCAAATAGTGTGTTCAAGTGTTAATTATAAGTCAATTATTACGTATTAAAGGGAGGTATTACTGGAACGGCACTGGTTAGTGATTATGTTTGTTACTCATTTAGACTTAAATCGAAAAAAAAATGTTTTATTATAATGATTGCTGGTGTACTTGAAGTTTAGTCATGAAGTTAAAAAAAGCATAATTCATCCGAACTGCTGGTTGCTTCATTGGACTTAGGCTGGTCATGAAAGGTGGGTTAATTTTTTTTATTTTATTATTATATTTTAAACAACTGTTTCGGTACTAATTGGACTAAAATGAGCTGATATTTTTTATTTATGGATCAAAATTCTATAATGGATTAAATACCTTATTGTAAGATTTTATAACTCAATAGAGATAGGCATTAAGGGCCTTACCCTTTGAACAAAAGTAAACACCGAAGCGTAATGAAGTACAAAAGGCATCATTTAGAGCAACCTGAGAAGTGAGAACACTATAACAGTTGGTGCTAAAGACTCAAGACTGGATAGAGTAAGGACCTTCACCAGTTGCAATCACTTTCCCACAAAATTCATTGCTGTTGGTACAGAGATAACCATATTTAATCCTGAAAGATTTTGATGTTTAATGAGTACATTTGCTTTTGACTTTTCGTCCTCATGTGATAGGTGGCTTATTTTGTATATTGTTGTTAGCCATTTGTAATAAAAAAATTTAACTGAATTTAACATGCATCCTTCATTTTTATATGCTAGGTAGTTGACTTTTCAGAACAGAAAGCATCCATTTGATACAGATAGATGGACAAATCCACGTGAAAATCTTCTAAATCTTCTTTTATCTTTCCTCCAAGTTTCAGTTAAATTTTTGTTTCTCGAGACATTTCCTTGGTTCAATTTTGTGCAAACATGTTGCTTCAGATTTTATGTCATTTGATCATCATCTTCATTTCATGTGGCCTTGGTTGAGGGTTTGGATTTTTGTGGTGAGTGTATGTATTATGGCCAATAAAAAATATTTTTCTCCGTGGCAGAGTAATGGAGCTTGCGGCCTTGCAGGAAAATGTTAGAATTGACAGGGATAAAATAAATTAGGATTTAGAGAACAGAAAGCAGCACACTTGAAGATGGACGTGCTTTCTTAGCCAAGTTGGCTGTTGTGGAAAGAATTTTTGGGTTGTTGGGAATCGTTTGGTCACAAGGGGCAATTGGGTTTCCATTTGCCTGATGAAAAATTTGGAATATCAGGAATAATTGAGAAATTTGCTATCATGATAATTTCGTAACATATAATGTGATGCCAGGATGGATGTTCGGCAGAGTTATGAATAGTTATCAAATTTTACAGAGACTTAATCATGGTTTTTGCTCTCTGCAGGTGCGCATTGCACGTATTTTCAATACATATGGCCCCCGTATGTGTTTAGATGATGGCCGTGTTGTAAGCAATTTTGTTGCGCAGGTTTGATCTCCTGACCCATCTATCCAGGCGCACACACAGAAAATTCATACTGAATGAAAATTCCTTATGTTTTGAACTTCAAATGTGGGTGAATTTTTTTGAGATTTATACTGATTTCCTACTGTTGTGCCATCTCTTGCAGGCCATCCGCAAGCAACCATTGACCGTATATGGTGATGGAAAACAAACACGAAGCTTCCAATATGTATCTGACTTGGTATGCCATATTATCCTTTGCAAAGGCCTTTTTTGTTCATTATCTCCTGTTTGTAGAAGTTGGGGGAACCAAATTTCCCCCTTTTATCATAAAACTTCCATAATAACTTCAAGGGCTTCTTGTTGTGAGAATAATAGATTCTCACAGTTGTAAGAAGGGCAGTAGTACTGCAAAAGCATTTTGAGTTAAATGGTTGACCTAAGGCAGAATTTTGAAAAACTAGTTTGGGAACATGGATTGCCTGACTTCATATCTCAAGCTGCATGTCATCTTGTGAGATCAATTGATTATAATTGTGAAGACAGTTACAGAAATACACCCCAACCTCAAATGCCTTTGTTGTCTTCAAGATGTCTGACCTCTAAAACAAACTTGAGGGTTGTTAGTTAACAGACTGTTAATGTAGCATCTGTTTTGTTCATGATACATAAGGATGCTTTGAGGCCATTTAACTTGGGTAATAAATTGTAGTTTGGCAAGCTTAAATTAAAGGTATAGTGATGCCAAATGACTATTAAGATATCTGTTCAATTATTCAAGTGATTTCAAAACCAGAATATATGGAGAATTTCTCCAAAAGAGAGGAGCAAAAATGTCAAGAGGTAAAAGAGAGAAAGGAGAAAGAAGAACACAAGGGGCACAATCCTAATCTCACAACGGCCACAACCTACTATATCTTATTAATTCAAATCTAACTATTAAAATGCAAAGACTTAATAGTTATAGGCTAGACACTCTAATTCAAAATAAGAAAGTAAATCATAATATTATTTGGTAACTAGAATCCCTACAATATGAAACTAAATATACACAGGTCAAAATTAAACTATAAATAAAATATCAAAGACAAATAAAATTATAAAGTCTTCAAGATCATCCATGAACGTTCTGCATCACGTGGCTTAGATAGAGCATTTTTGTCACGACCTAAACCCGTCCCTATAGGTTTAGCGTTATGACCGGCCAGTAATCTCATATTACCTACGGCCTCTATTAACAAAATCAATCTTAGTATAATTTACGGGGCTTAGCGGAAGCAATTTAAGACATGATGATCCATTGAGCTATGCACACATGAAAACATCCTCATAGCATAATTATACATCCATTCTTTACATATGTGCCTTCATCCATCACAATAGGCTTTTAACATTTATTACATATTTGAAATAACCATAGCTTTAAAATCTAAAACAACCCCAGTAGTGTCTCCAAGTCGGCAATTCTAACAGGTATTCCATAAACAAACAAATATTCACACTTAAGCATATAATTAAGCAATTAAACTCACACAAATAAATATATAAAAATAATGTATGCGTTGGGGTCGTCACAATTTTCCTTGTGGAGTGTTGAAATGATGTTAAGAGGGAATAATGAACTCTTCTTCACTGTCAGGTCGATGGACTGGTGGCTTTAATGGAAGGCGAGCATGTGGGGCCATTTAACTTGGGTAACCCAGGGGAATTTACCATGCTAGAGCTTGCTGAGGTTTGTCTTCCTTGAATTCCTAAAAGAATTGTTTGACCATTTTAGTAATGTCTGGGGCAAGGGTTCGTAGTTTTTACTGGCGTGTGTAAAATAATAATATTATCTTCGTCAAATACAGGTTGTCAAAGAAACTATTGATTCCAGTGCAACAATCGAATTCAAACCGAACACTGCTGATGATCCACATAAGAGGAAACCAGATATTAGCAAAGCTAAGGAACTTTTGAACTGGGAGCCAAAGAAGTCGCTGAGAGAGGGGCTGCCTCTTATGGTGGCTGATTTTCGAAATCGCATCTTGAACGATGACGAAGGTAAAGGGAACAAGTAGAAGTGACAGCAAAGGCCAGTATGTATAGGAGTAAAAAGCGTGTCATATATGTTGTTCAATTCATATACTAATATTTTATCGTCATCTCATTCCTCTATTTTCATTACCTGCAATGATCACCAACATCTTGCATTGTTTATCTGCATTCTGTGCTTTTGAGAGGTCAATTAATTTGATCCCCCCTTTCTGGGCACCACTTTGTGGTTGGTGTAATGGCTCTACTGAATTAACAGTTTTTAGTTTCATCTAGTGTTTATAATGGGTGCCAAAACTATGATGTCATTTTTATGTATGATTGCTTCTTGTTATTTGTCTCTCACAGCTGTGTTTGTGTGTGACTGTCTTTTGCTTGAACTCTGTACATTTTGAATTTGATTTTTTAAGTACCATCTGATGAGATTTTGGAATTTGTTGCTTTTGTTAACGAGTATTGAAGAAAATTTCTTTTTTCTAGATCAAACAAATGATTTAGATACCTGTCTTGGATTAATTTCTGATATTATTGTGTATATAGTTTAGAAATTTGAATTATGTGTCTAAATTTCTTGATTTTCATTTTTTGCTGATTCAGTTTTTTAAGAAGTGTATCTCGTTAAAACACTTTTGACATGGTTCATCTGCACAATTGAATATATCCCATATGGTAGTTTATGTACATAAAGGTGTAAAGAGGTATGGTTTGCTGAAAGTGGTGAAGGCTTTGCAATTTTTTTATTTTTTAAATATAATTTGTCAGATCCCTCCCTAAAGAAAAATGATTTGTAGCTCGAAAAATGATTTGGCTCGAATGGCCTGGACTGTCCAAAACGACTTTGGATAGTGTTTTTTTTTCCCCCTATTAGATCTCAGAGAGAGAGAGAGAGAGAGAGAGAGAGAGAGAGAAGAAAGAGAGAGGAGAGAGAGCTCCACCAGAGACACTGAAATCGATTGATTTGAGCTGCACCAGAGAAGAGAGAGCTCAACCTGTTTCTTCTTTTTCTTTTTCTTCTTCTTCTTTTTTCAGGATTTGAAATCGATGGATTTCATCGAAATCGATGGATATGGATTTCATAAAATCGATGGATGTTGTTGATGATGATGTTGATGATGATGATGATGATGATGATGTTGTGATGATGATGTTGATGAAGATGTTGATAATGATTATGATGTTGGTGTTGATGATGATGGTGTTGATGAAGATGTTGATGATAATGATGTGTTGACGAAGATGAAGACTTTTGTTGATGTTAACGAAGATGCTGTTGATGAAGATGTTGAACAAAAGTCTTCCAATTGCTATTGATGAAGACTTTACATGTTCTTCCCCAACTTCCTCCTCTCTATGTGTTCTTCATCTTCAAAGGAAAAAAAAAAAAAAAAAAAAAAAAAAAAAAAAAAAAAATTCTAAAACGGCATTGTTTTGGATTTGGGCCATTTGAGCCATCTTGGTTTCGAGCTACCAAATGAATTGATTTTTTAAAAGTGATTTTTGAGTTTTTGTGTTTTCATCTGTTTTGTTGTTTTTAGTGAATTTTTATTTATATTTTAGTCAAACTTATATTTTAGATGTACTTAAATCTAAATTTAATTAAAATAAAATTACTATGAATGAATCTATAAAATAAAATAAAAATAACTGGTTTTGAATTTTGTATTTTTTTGTATTTAGGCCTCGTTAGGGAACAAATTTTTTAGTAATTTTTTGGCTTTTGGATTAAAATATGATGTAAAAAAAAATTAGTATGTTGGAGATAATTTTTTGATTTTTTACGAAAAGATGTGCAAGAGGTAGAGAGAAAAAAGAATCTTTGACTTTTTGGTATAAGTTTGATTTTTTGATTTTTTTTAGTAATTTTTTGACTTTTACGTTAAAAAGTGATATTGCCCAGTGAATTTTTTAAATATTTTTTCATAATTTTTTTTACATTTTAATTATACCTGGATTCCATTTGAAAAACAAAAATTATATCTAGATTAAGTGGATCTAAGAGGGAAAAAAAAAAAAAAAAGAGTAAAATATTTAAAAATTTACTAAAAAATAAATATTTAAAATTCAAAAACTGGTTCTTTAAAAATTTGAAAACAAATTCTGTTTGGCTATGGAGTTTTCAAAAATTAAAAACTGGTTCTTTAATTAGGAAACATTAGAGACATGTGGCTCATCTCTTAGATTCCTAAGTTTGGGAAGTTTAGAATAAGTGCACTTTTTGACTTTTCTTGTATTATGTGTAGAAAAAGTAGAGAGGAGATGTTGATTGATGTGACCCAAAAAAGATAAAAAGATGAAATAAGTGCACTTATATTGGGATGCCAAACTTGGCCTTAGACTTATTTTTGTTTTCAATAAAAAAAAATTCAACTTGGTCAAAATATGATGCCATTTAGATTGGTGTAGATTAAATGATTTTTTTTTTAAAAAAAAAACTATTTTTTTTTGGGGTAAAATGTTAAAAAAAAGTCAATTTATATATATATATATATATATAATTTGGCTTATTTTTGTCTTTAATGAATATTTTTTAATTTTTTTTTTAAAAAAAAAATTCAAAGTTGTTTAGTTTGGATGAACGTAAAAAATAAAATCTCTTGACGTGTTTTTAAATAAGTTGCAAAAATAAAAGTGATTTATACTGATTTTTTTCATAAGCTAGGTGATTTAAAACACCCCCCTCAAAAAAAAAAAAAAAAAAAAAAAAAAAATACAACAATAATGAATTTTCCTTTGATGAATTTAATTTAGGGGGAAAATTATTTATAAGTTCTATTAGGAAGACTAAGCTACATATGGTCCTACTAAAAAACTTATATTTCCATAAGTCCTGTAAGAAGTTTGTTGACACATTTACCCTCAATATTAGTTGTTAATATCATAAATAATAGTAAAACCATATATAGGAAATTGAATGTTAGCATAGATCATATCTATATAAACGTAACGTAACATGATACTTACATAAACGTAACGTGACACCTATGATCTATGGTAACATGTAATTTCCTATATAGAAAATTGCATGTTACCATCGATCATATCTACATAAACGTAACGTAACGTGACACCTATGATTTATGGCAACATTCAATTTTCTAATTGAATGTTACCATAGATCATATCTACATAAACGTAACGTAACGTGACACCTATATAAACGTAACATCACACCTATGATCTATGGTAACATTCAATTTCCTATATAGGAAATTGAATATTGCCATAAACCATATTTATATGAAACGTAACGTGACACCAACATAAACCAACAACATTTTCACATTCAATTTAAAAAAATAAAAACTCATTAAGTTTGCGAAACGTAACGTGATACGTTACGTTACGTTTATGTAGGTGTCACGTTATGTTACGTTTATATAGGTGTCACGTTACGTTACGTTTATATAAGATCTTGTGGAATACATTCCTATTTAAATAGGACTTGAGACTCTATGAGAAATTATACAAGACTTAGTCTACCATAAGTGTCTGAAAAATGACTTATAAATAAGTCTCCTTTAATTTAGTGATAAATTTTTGTCTCATGAAAAATAATAGGGCTAATAGAGTTTTAAAAAATAGGAAAAATTACGAATATGTTTTTTTAAATTTATTAAAATATTTTAGAAAAAATAGAATGTAATTTTCAGACCAATTTGCATTTTAAACGGGACTAAATTTGTCATTTACCTACGGATAAAAACTATTTATGACCTGCCGAATTCGAACCAGAGCCTAAGGATCGCTATGGACAACAACAGTCCTCCGCTCTACCAACTGAGCTAAGATCGGATCACAATGGTGTGCATTGATTAAATTTAATATGTAATATGTTCGGCATATTAGTGTACTAGAGATTGTCCATGTCTGAAGGCATTATCTAATAAAATTTTTATATTACAATTTATATGTTGTAAAAATGTTAACGATCATAAAAATATTTTATGAAAAGTGTCTTAAAGTTGTAATCAAACAACAAAAAAATGTTTAGGATCAATCAATCGATCTAGATGATTTTTCGTAAAACTACTTAAGAAAAATTATGTAGTATACCCAAACAAATATAGCCTAAAATAATATATCAAAAAAAAAAAAAAAAAAAAAACAAAAATCAAGTAGTGTGTGGTTTAAATTCACATGTGAAGTGAATTTAAAACATACATTACTTTTATTAACATTTGTTTTGTGTTTGAATTCTTGATCTATATATTATTTTTCTTAGTATTTTTTTATGTATGAAGTAGCTGACATTACTTGATAAGTCATTTTCTAGGTGAATCACTTAAATTTCGTAATTATTGTTCTTAAAAAGCAACTAATATGCTATTTCCAATAATTTTTATTTATCCATTAAATTAGAGCTACCCTTAATAAAATAAGGGGAGAAATGATGGGAAATGGTCAATCGTATACGTCCCAAAAAAAAAAAAAAAACAAAAACAAAATAATAATAATTGGAAAAAGAATTCACACCAATAAAAAAAATTTCTTCTAATTTTATATGTAATGATATGACAAATTACATATTAACTTTTGATTTATTACAAATTCAATCATGTAACTCAACTCCATTGTGATGTCATTGCAAATGAATTGTAAATTTCAAAGTGCAAGTCTTTAACATTAACCACAATTTACACCTAATCATCCTACCATAATAAATGACTAAAAAGAATTCAGCAAGTGCAAAGGCTTTTACGTGGAAACTGAAGGGAAAAATTAATATTTATCCAAGACCATTAACCACCACATTATTTTCTACTAAGAAAATTGAAGAACCATTGCCCAGTTGGATAGGTTCCAGTAACTCAATCCCGTTATTATGACATCTTCCCTGGACAAATGCCTTCAATACTGTACCTAAGATGTTAAAAGGAATTCCAGGGGACTTCAGCATGGTCACAACACCAATCAGAACAAAGACGCCTCTCCGATAATGGCAGGTTAGTACAACTGCCTTCAGTAGCAAAGAATAATATGGATCCAGAGAAATACACAAAGATAAAAGATACATATTTATATGTATAATAAGATAAATGTAAGTAATGTAAGTTAAGGAAGTAACCTGCCAGCACCCCAGAAGCACACTTGTTGATGTTGTATTGGGATATTAAATTTGTGGAAAAATAAAAATAAAAATAAAGAATAAGTGAACAAAGTAAAAGCTCATTGTCAATCTAAGATATCACTGGATCCATGACTTGAACGTGACATGAGTTGATCTCATAATGATCAATGCAAATGTCTCAAATATGCATATCAAATTTTGAACAGACTATTACAGACTATTATATTTTGAACAGACTATTACATCAAATATGCATATCAAATTTTGTGTTCTATTGAGAAAGAAGGCCAAGAAAAAGTTTGGGTTGTTTGCTCTATGGTGGGCTCCATCAAAAAGTGGTTGTCATTGGACTTATAATTTTAATGTATTAGGTTACAACCCAATTCTAAAGAGAAGATTATAATTCTACATGTATGACAAATAACAACTTTCACAATCAAAGTCCTCACCTGTAAGTGAATTGAATTTTATATTTCATGAAACTCCTTTCTAAAATGCACTTGCAAGTAATGGAAAAAAAATAAAATAAATAAAATTAAAAATTAAAAATAAAATAAAATAAAATAAAATAAAAAATGAAATAAAAGGACATTGTTAAGTGATGGTCCCAAATTCTACTTAATCGAGGGTACTACTGGATATAGATCTAATGTCAAGACCCACGCCTGACAACACAAAAAAGAAAAACAAATACATATCAGTTTAAGGTTTAGAAAAACCAATCCAAATAAATTGAAAAGAAACATAACAAATAGAAGATTGTGAAGATCATCAAACCTATAAGAGTTTCGAAATGAAAAGGACAAAAAAAGAAAAAGAACAAAGAGAAGATTGTGAAAACCATCAAACCTGCAAGAGCTTCGAAGCAGAATTCAAACAACCCAATTCTTCTTACCTGGTTGCCTGAACATTATATTTAGGGACCTAAACATATATTTTAGTAACAGATAAATCTTATTATTAGTAATTTAAAAATTAAATAAGTCAATTCTATTATTAAGTACCTAAATAAGCCAGAAACATTATAAAATTTATATTACAATGGTACCTAAATAAGCAAGAAACATTATATTTAGGTACCTAAACATATAATGGTAGATACCTAAATATATATTATTTGTCATAATATATATTTATTATAAATCTTCAACCTGTGAAGCCAGAATTGAGCTTCACCAATGATCAAACCTGAAGATCATCATACGCTAGATGAATCTTCAACATATTTGGTGATATGTTGCAACCTGTTACATTGAAATTGAGATCTCCATTTATTATAACCATTATAGACCTCAATTCCACCAACAAACAACACACTCAAATGTATATAATTCCTCTTACCAAGCCTGAATTCACCTTCAAATTCAGACCCAGCTCACCAAATTACCTCCAAACGTAGAAGCACTCCAATGTATATAATTCCTCTTATGATCAAAGGTTTATATAGATATATAAACAAATCCAATGACAGCAACCCACCAACAAAACTACTTCTATTAGTCTTAAAACTCAAAGCCCAATAAAAATTCTATTGTTGATAGTCATTTGCTACCCTTACCATGATCCATCACTACCCCTATCTCTTTTCCCATCTACCACTACTCCTCATTTTCCTCACAAATGGGCATGAAAACGTCTATTTCTCTAACCCCAGTAAAAAACAATGGTCACCACCACAGACATCAATTTCATATGGTACTGTCAAAATTTCACAGGTCATGTATCTCACCAACTTAAGGTACGACTCTACAAACCCATATCAGTTACTTTGGGCTTCATATGGCATTGTCAAAATTTCACAGGTCATGTATCTCACCAACTTAAGGTACGACTCTACTAACCCATATCAATTACTTTGGGCTTTGTTTAAAAGGAAAGAAAAAAAATTAAATTTATGAAAAGGAAACCTAGGAGAAATTATTCTTTTGCCCAACCAAACACAAACACAAATAAAAATAAAAAAGAGAGAGAGGTATCGCGGAAACTGACAAAAATAAAATCCTGAAATTTCAGGCGGAAACTAAAATCATTACCCAACTAAATAAAAATATACTCACAAAGAAAATATATATAAAAAATGTATACAATCCAGATTCTTTGTAAAAAATCTATATATAAATAAAAAAATATATACAATGTATATCCAAATAAAATCTATACACTCTATATCCAAATTCTTTATAAAAAATCTATAGAATCTATAAAAAAATCTATATCCAAATAAAATGTATACAATCTATAAACAAATAAAATCTAGTACATAGTCACCACATAAAATGAAAAGAGTGATCTTACCTGGAGAGCAGCAGTTTCGGGAGCGAGGGTATGGAAGAAGAAGAACAGGGCTGGAGAGCAGCAGCGGGAAAATCTGAAAAGAAATTGAAAATTAAGTTTATGAATATTTGTATGTTGGCAAGTGTCTTTATTTGAAACACACAAAATTTATATGATATAAATGGAAGTGAAGCCGAAGAGAAGGAAACTATACCCAGTTAAATAGAGATTAGACAAAAAAATAACACATTAATAACCAATTGGCATTTATTTTCACAATTCAAACTTAATGCAATTGCGCATGAATAGCCTTACCTTGGAGTTGGTTGCAATAGCCTGTATGAAGGTTGTGAATTAAATTTCTTAGTGGTATTAATTAATTAATTGTATTTATATATTGATGGCTAACATATTTTGAATACAAAATAACAACCTAACATATTATAAGTTTGGGAAAAAATACTTTCCATATACAAAATAAAAATAGAGCAGATTGTTTGAATACAAAAATAAAGCAGATTGTAAAAATAAGGCAGATTGTTTGAATACAAAATAAAAAAATCAAACTTTGAATATTTTCATAATATTCCTTTAAACCATGGTTGCTATATCCACCAAAACTATTCCTTTAACATAACCTATGACCACCAAAACATTCAACTAAGAAGTATTCCTTTAACATAACATAATATTTTTACATAATTCTGAAGATTAATCCTGTTTATCACTCTGTTTATCATAACATAACATAACCTATTTCTTTGTGGTTTGTTTATATAAACATTCAGAAAATTAATCCCAAAATAATTCTGAAGATTAATCACTCTGTGTATCACTTTGTTTATGTTAAAGGAATAGTTTTGGTTGTCATAATATTCAAAAAATTTATATAAACATTCAACTAAGAAGTTGGGATTTATCTTTTGTTTTGAACAGACAGCCACAAAAAACATCAGCCAAAGAAATCGCGAGAAAGTGGTAGAAAATAGTAGAAAAATAGGGATCTGATAAACGAACTCAGAACTCAGAACTCAGAAATTAACAGTAGACAGCCCAAGAAATCGCGAGAAAGTGACAAAAAATAGTAGAAAAATAGGGATCTGATAAACGACCTCAAAACTCAGAACTCAGAAATTAACAGTAGATCAATTGAAAGAGGGGAATAGAGACAGAAATATTACCTTGCACAGATAGAAGCTCAGGTTTGGTGTAGCTCTGAAGTAGCTCTACCGGAGAGCTCCAATCGGGGTTCAGAAAGGTATTGCGGTTCTTAATCGAAAACCCTAGCCTTCAGAAAGCGAGTAGGAGGGTTGCGAAATGGGGGAGAGGCAGCGAGTGGGAGGGTGGGGAGAGACGGGGAGAGGCAAAGATCGGTTGGAGGGGGAGAGACAGCGAGCGGGAGGGTGGGGAGAGAGGGGGAAAGACAGAGATCGAGTAAGAGAGAAGGAGAGAGATAGCGTCTCTGCGAAAGGAGGGAGAAGGTGAGAGGCAGCGAGTGGGAGGGTAGGGGGAGAGGGGGAGATCAGGTGGGGGGAGAGGGGGAAAGGCAGCGAGTGAGAGAGTGGGGGGAGAGACAGAGATCGGGTGAGAGAGAAGGAGAGAGGTAGCGTCTCTGTGAAAGATAAAGAAGAGGAACAAAGAAGGAGATAGAGATAAGGAGGGAATGGGAGGAGACGTGTAACAGAGAAGAGATAAAGATGGAAAGGGGGAGGAGACGTGGGTAGGTGGGAGAGAGCACCGAGTGTTTGGGCGGGAATTGAAGCAAAATCTCAACCATTGATGTGTATCACAGTTGATCTGAGCCCTTAAAATGAAATGTATCTCTGATACATTTTACATATTTTTAAAATCCGTCCTGCTTTATTATATAGATATTAACACAAGATACTCCAATCCTTTTTTTTTTTTGGGTTGAGTGCAGGTAATTCTATTTGCACATTATAGAAAATCCCAATATACACAATTTGTGTTGTTTGAATGTAAATTTTTGAACAAAAGTAAAAAATTTGGATACACACTTTTGAACATTTGAATTTTGTTCGAAAATTTAGACTTAAATAACATAAATGATATGTATTGAGATTGTGTATGAATACAAATTTCCCTTAGTTGCTATTGGGCTTAGCGAGCCCACTTCAAATGATATGAAACAGAATTGAGGAAAATGACCACAATGGTTGCGATGGAATTGGTAGATTTTGGGTTGAGTATGCCAGAAGGTGTAGCATTAATGGAAAGTTGGTTCACTTATTCTTGATAGAGAGGCCACAATAGAAGTGGGTTTCGGAGGGCTTGAGGAAGAATGGCTATTCTTGAAGCTCTGCCTTATTGGGATTTAATACAAACTCTCTAAAGTGTTCCATAATATTATACAATATTGGGAAAATTTCAAAGACTTAAGAGAAATTCAAAAAGTTCTAGAATATTCTAGAAGATCCAAAACGAGGGAGAAAATTAGATAAATCTAAAAAGTTTCACAAAGTTTTAAAATATTCTAGGGAAGTGTAGATAATTCCATTATACAGTAGGGTAGAATAGATAATTTTAAAATATAGTGGATGATAAATGTATCATAGAATATTCTAAGAGCTTAATAACCCTTGGATCAAGTTGATCCTAATCGGTCGTTAATGTAAATCGCTATATAAAGGGGAAAAACTCCATTTTGGATATATGTAGAAAATGAGAATAGTGTGGTAAGAATAAGCCCAAACAACCACTAAATCTGTAAAGACTATGATCTTTATTGTTGGAAAAAATGGAAAAAAAAAAACATAGATCTCAAACTAAATCAGTACAATGACTCACTTAACGACCCATTTAAAACCCACACAAAAATCTCTGCTAAAAAAAATCGTGCCGCTGTTACTCTAATCGAAGCATCCCATTTTGTCTTTTTTATTAGGCAACTCCTTGAACAACCATGCACTCTCAATTATATTTTATCACAAAATATAATCACTATATTTGCAATTATAGTGTGCAAATTGTAGTAGAATTACAATCGTATATATTTGGGCAATTATGTTGGGACTGTGAGACACCAGAAATCAATCACACACAATAACACAAGAATATTTATGTGGTTCGGCAATTGCCTACGTTCATGGAGAGCTATCCACTATAGAATTTTCCCGGAGGGACACACTCACACCTCACTTACACACTATAGCACTCTCACTTCTCACAATCTCTCAAATTACACACACTGTAATCACTTGTCTTCTTCTCTGTCCAACCCCTCCTCCTCACCTCAATTTATACACAATTGAGGGAGGAGCTCATTGGTTGCCACCAACCCTTCCATTAGCTAATGGGGTGGGTGGAGTGGAAGAGTGGGAGAGCCACTATCCATAGTGGTTTCTCCATTCAAATGGGCAGTGGAACACTAACAATTCTTCCCCTCTACGCCCATATGGAGCTGACTTCTCATTTGAAGTCCATCCCGGCAATGTCTCTGCAAATTTCGAGTTTGTTTCTCAAGACCACCTTTGTCAGTATGTCAGCTGGATTCTTATCTGTATGGATCTTGATCAGTTCCAATAACTGTTTTTCCATCACTTCGCGTATCCAATGATACCGAATATCAATGTGCTTTGTGCGAGAATGGTATATCGAATTCTTGCTCAGATCTATGGCACTCTGGCTATCACAATGTATCGTGAACTTTTCTTGTTTTAATCCCAACTCTTGGAGAAACCGCTGCAACCACAACATCTCTTTCCCAGCTTCCGCTGTGGCAATATATTCTGCCTCGGTTGTGGATAAAGCAACACACTTCTGCAACTTGGACTGCCAAGACACAGCTCCCCCTGCGAAAGTGAACAGGAATCCTGATGTAGATTTTCTACCATCAAGATCTCCCGCCATATCGGAATCCATATAACCTTCCAAGACTGGTTTAGCATCTCTAAAGCACAAACACATTTTTGCTGTACCCTTGAGGTACCTCAGAATCCACTTGACTGCTTCCCAATGCTCTTTTCCTGGATTGGAAAGGAATCTGCTTACTACTTCAACAACATGAGCAATATCTGGTCGGGTGGACACCATTGCATACATCAAACTCCCTACGGCGGATGAGTAGGGAATACCTCAATCTCTTCTCTTTCTTTAGTAGAGGAGGGACAAGAACTCTTGCTCAATTTGAAATGATTAGCCAGCGGAGTATTGACTGGCTTGGAATCTTTCATGTTGAACTTCGCAATCACCCGTTCAACGTATTTCTCTTGTGACAGCCATAACTCCTTCTTCAGTGATCTGATTGCTGTGGCATTCTGTCCAACAATCAGCATGTCATCAACATAGAGCAGGAGTATGATGAAGTTTCCATCAGGAAATTTCCTAACATAGACACACTGATCTGCAACAGTTCTCTTGTACTCATGACCCTCCATGAATGAGTCAAACTTCTCGTACCATTGTCTAGGCGCTTGTTTGAGGCCGTAAAGACTCTTCTTCAATCTATAGACTAAGTTTTCTTTCCCTTTTACTTCAAAACCTTCTGGCTGCTCCATGTAAATTTCTTCCTTCAGATCACCATGGAGAAATGCCGTCTTCACATCCATCTGTTCAAGTTCCAAATTCAAACTGGCCGCTAGTCCCAAAACGACTCGAATGGATGTCATTTTCACAACTGGCAAGAAGATTTTGTCAAAATCAATACCTTTCTTCTGCCTGAAACCTTTGACAACCAATCGAGCCTTATACTTGACTAGCTTTCCGCTGCCATCTTTCTTCAACTTGAACACCCATTTGTTCTGCAATGATTTTCGATCCTGGGGAAGTTTTACCAAATCATAAGTCTGATTCTTCTACAAGGACTGCATCTCTTCTTGCATAGCTAGATGCCAGCTACTCTTTTCCTTATGATTTTGAGCTTCTTGAAAACTTTCTGGCTCCCCCTCATCAGTAAGTAAAATCTAATCAGAAGTAGGGTATTTTGACGACAGCTTAGACTCTCTTGTTGATTTTCGCAACTGTGGACCAACAGTCTCTGGTGGAGGGGGTTGTGGCTCCCCCTGCTTAACACCATTTTCTTCTGGATCTTCTTCTTCTGGCAATCCATCTTGCAACTCTACATCATTGGCTGCATGTTGCGGTAGCTCTTGTTCATGAGTGGCATGCTGTGATGGTGCAGGATTGGGAACAATTTCTAAAACATCATTAACTTTGGGTTTGGCTGGTTGCCCAAAGTCTTCTAAGGTCTGGCCTTCTTGAAATACCACATCTCGGCTTCGAATGACCTTTTTGTTTTTCGGATCCCAAAATCTGTATCCAAATTCTTCATCTCCATAGCCAATAAAGATGCATGGAGTAGCTTTATCATCCAGTTTCTGTTTGTGCTCCTTGGATACATATGCAAATGCTTTGCACCCAAACACTCTCAAGTGAAAGTAAGAAATCTCCCTTCCAGACCATACTTTCTCTGGAATTTCAAAATTCAGTGGAACTGATGGCGATCTGTTGATCAAATAGCATGTAACACGAACAACTTCTCCCCAAAATGGCTTTGGCAGCTTTGCCATTTTTAGCATACATCTAACCTTTTCCACAATGGTCCGGTTCATTCTTTCGGCTACACCATTGTGTTGTGGGGTTCCAGGAACAGTCTTCTCATGTCGGATGCCGCGAGTAGCACAGTAGGCTTCAAACTCCTTTGACGTGTACTCGCCTCCATTGTCTGTTCGGAGACACTTCAGCTTCTTTCCGGTCTTTCTTTCCACCATAGCATGAAATGTTTGAAAATGCTGGAACACCTCAGCTTTGGTTCTTAGGACATAAACCCATACCTTCTGTGATGCATCATCAATAAACGTCAGGAAGTATTTTCTGCCACCCAAAGATTCCACTTCTATGGGACCGCATACATCAGAGTATACTCTGCTCAACAACTCTGATTGTCTTCTGGATAATGAATGAAAAGCGACTCTATGTTGCTTTCCAAACAAGCAGTTGTCATAAGGGTTTAATTTTGCATCTTTGTCAAATGGAATAAGTGACTTCTTTGCCATAATTTGCAATCTTTTCTCACTCATGTGACCCAGCCTTTTATGCCACAAATTTGGTGATGCCTCATCTTTTGTTGCATTGAGGCTATCTGAATGCACCTCCACATGAGTCTTGTATAAAGTGCCACTTGCCTGTCCTCTGGCTACCACCAGAGATCCTTTTTTCAACTTCCACATGCCTTTGCCGAAGTAGTTCTCATAGCCTTGTCAATCTAAGGCTATCCTTGAGATAATATTCAGGCGTAAATCGGGAACATGCTTGACATCTTTCAACACCATCGTGCACCCAACTTTGGTTTGGATGCGAACATCACCAATTCCCACAATCTTTGAAAAACTGGAGTTGCCCATCTTCACTGTACCAAAATCTCCAGCTTGGTACGTACTGAAGAACTCTTTCCGGGGTGTGGCGTGGTAGGAAGCTGCTGTATCTACCACCCACTTGGTGTCGTTGTCTGACATATGGAGGCATTCTTCTTCTTCAACTCTAAGACAGTAACTACAGTGTTCCTATCTTTAGTCATTGGTTGTCTATTACCTTATTTTTGTTCTCCCTTCAAGGCATAACAGTATTTCTTTATGTGACCTTCTTGGCCACAATGGTAGCACTTGAACTTCGGTCGGCTCGTACCTTCTTTGGATTTCCCTCTGTCTTGAAATCTTCCTCTGTTGCGTCCTCTGCTTTTGCTTCTTCCTCTATCTTTGCCTCTACCTTTATTTTCTGTGACGAGGGCATGGGATTCATCTCCACCCGAGTCTTTCCGCCTTGTCTCTTCATTGTACATGGCGTCAGTGACCATGCTCATAGTCAGTTTTCCTTCTGGTGCAGAGTTGCTGAGAGAAACCACCAACATCTCCCAGCTATCCGGTAAAGAACTGAGCAGTAGAACGGCTTGCATTTCATCGTCTAAGCGCATCTTGACGGTTGCAAGCTGATTCACCAGACTTCTGAATTCACTGGTGTGCTCGGCGACAGACATACTATTCTTCAATTTCAAATTGACAAGCCTTCTCATCACCAAGGCTTTGTTCCGAGCGGTCTTTGACCGGTACATGTCATCTAACATTGTCCATAGAGCATAGGCTTCTGTCTCCTCGGCGAGATGATGGTACACACTGTGGTCTATCTATTGTCTAATACAATTGATAGTCTTGCGGTTCATCTTTATCCAGTCATCATCCTTCACTGCTTCTGGTTTAACCCCTTTTATAAAAATAGGGTCAAACAGGTCTTTATAATACAAGGTGTCTTCCATCTGTGACCTCCAAATTGCATAATTGGAAGGAGTCAACTTGAACATAGATCCTGAAGGTGACGGTGATTCCCCCATCAACACTTGTCTATAAAGAAAATAATCTCTTTCTGAAAAACAGGCTTTGCTGTCGAGTCCGGACTAGTCAAATTAGCCGAAAAAACACTTCGGATTGTCCAAATACAAACTGAAAATTTTGAAATTTGATTTGCAAAATCTGACCATACAGATGTGTCCGGAATGCTCCAGATAGTTGGAAAGTACTATTGGATCATAAAAAACGGACTCAGAATGACTCAGAACGAGACAAAGCAGTTTGGATGGTTCTGATCTGCAGGTGTACCTTAGCCGCGAAGCACTGGATCTATCCTCCGGAAGGTTGACTGGTCAACGGCAGGCTGACGTGGCCAACACGTGTCCGACACGTGTCTGCTGTCTGACACGTGTCGCTGACGCGGCAGATGACGTGTCGCTGACGCGGCGCTGACTGGTCGCTGACGTGGCGCTGACGTAGCGATGACGTGTCAATGACGCGGCGATGACGTGTCTCGTTTTCTTCCTGCAAACGCGCGTGTGGCGTGTGTATGCGCGTGGTATGACGCGCCAACTGCTCTTCTGGCGCGTGAAGGCGCGTGGTGAGAGTGGATTTCACGCGCTTCCTTTGGGTGGTGCGTGAAGGCGCGTGGCAGGTCTTCTGAGACTCTGCTTTGCAGTTTTGGACTCCTCGCTTCAAGACCTTGCTCCTGGTATGCTCAAAACCTGATTTTGAGCAACTTGATTTCTGATAGTTTCGAAAAATTGCACTCCGTTTTTCCGAAACGCAACCGATTTAGCTCTGATACCACTTATTGGGACTGTGAGACACCATAAATCAATCACACACAATAACACAAGAATATTTATGTGGTTCGGCAATTGTCTACGTCCACGGAGAGCTATCCACTATAGAATTTTCCCGGAGGGAGTTTACACACTCACACCTCACTTACACACTATAGCACTCTCACTTCTCATAATCTCTCAGATTACACACACTGTAATCACTTGTCTTCTTCTCTGTCCAACCCCTTCTCCTCACCTCAATTTATACACAATTGAGGGAGGAGCTCATTGGTTGCCACCAACCCCTTCCATTAACTAATGGGGTGGGTGGAGTGGAAGAGTAGGAGAGCCACTATCTATAGTGGTTTCTCCATTCAAATGGGTTGTGGAACACTAACAAATTATAACTAGAATTGCAATGGTAGAGTATCCCCTTCAACAAACATTTACCCAACTAGCATCATGGATTGAGTTCAACAAACTAAAGATGAATCATTCTGCTCCAGACGTATAGATATGTCCCGAATTCCCCAATTGCAGCTTTTGCAATAAACGAAAGGGTTTGAAACCTTTTCTACCGTAGAAAGTTTATAAACGAGGTGTTTTTGCTGTTGCACATCTGATCGGTTACTTTACTTTTTCAATAAAACTCTATCAGTGCTACTTCCAACATGTAACCGCAAGAAAAATGAGCAGTTGTATTGGACTTACCTCTCTTTGGGTAAGTTGTTGGTTGTTGATGAGCCTTTAGTCCCATGATGTTTTTGGTTTTCGACCCATCAGAACAAATCATGGGCTTTCAACCCAACAATCAATTGATCGATCGATCAAGAGAGTTTTGAAGATTTTGATAGATTTGTCATTGATTAAATAGATTCTTCATCGATTAAATACAAATAGGATATTTATATTAGCAATCAGTTTGGTTGTAGCAGCTGACGATTGAACTTCACAAATTCTCTTCCATAGCTCTATTAGCTACTCATGAACCTAGAGCAAATTAGGGAAAGAGAGAAGAAATACCTAGGTTGAATCTCTTAGTTAGATGCTCCATTGGCTGTTCGTGATTGTGTGCTCATGTGCGATGGTGGAGAGAGAGAAAAATGAAGGGATAGAGTGAGATAATGAAAGAGTATCGTGAAAGAGGAAGAGATAAAATAAAGGTATATAATAAAAAAGGGCTTTGATTTGTGTCACTAATTTGTTCAGCATTAATGGCACTAATTTCTATATTAGGTAAAAGAAAAAAAAAAAAAAGTTACCAAAACAGGAAATTAGTGCCATTAGTGCCAACAGTTTTAGTGGCACAAATCATTTTTCAATAAAAAATTGGGAACTTTTTGATATTTTTTTTAAAAAAATTATAAATTAATGAAAATGTTTATAAATTTAATTATTAAAGTGTATAAGATCCATCATTAATTGAATTTTTTTTAAAATTACACTGGATTGTGATTTCTTCTAAAAATTTAGTACAAAACTTTTGCCAACCAAAAAATTATTTAAAAAAAATCCTATGTAAATTTTTAAAATAAAATTTCTAACAAAACAATTTAGTGACCAATTACTAATTTAATTAATCCTTTCAAAATTCTAAACGTTTTTCCCAATTTTTTTATCATTTTTTTTAATACTGAGATGTTTTATTTTTATTTTTTTTGTGTGTGATATTTAACTATTGTTATAGTAGTGAAAATATAGAAATTCAATACATTTTATTTTTATTTTTTTATATTTAGTCTTTAATTTTTCTTTTATAAACATTTTAATTTTTAAGTATATCTTGATTCAATAGATTTAAAAAGTACAAAAAAATTAGGGAGGCTTATTTATAAGTCCTTTTTTCAGACACTTATGGTAGGCTAAGTTCTGTGTAATTTCTTATAGAGTCTCAAGTCCTATTTAGATAGGAATGTATTCCACAAGATCCTACATAAACGTAACGTGACACTTATATAAATGTAACGTGACGTGACACTTACATAAACGCAACGTAACGTAACACCTATATAAACGTAATGTAACGTGACACCTACATAAACGTTGTTAGGTTTTTATTCTTGGCAACCCCGTTTGACAAAACTCCTTTCAAATGTATTTTTTTTTTTGCACTTTTATTTCAGTGAGGCTATGAGTTTATTAGATGCAAATCCAAACCCGAATCGAGCCATGCAGAGAAGTTTGTGATGTTAATGCTTTCAAGATTGCCACTTCGCTGATTATTACGGGGGTCGAGCTGCCCGGTCAGCTCGCGGCCGAAGCAAAATGCAAAATTGCATTCAAAATTGCATGTCTGCCATTGGTCGCTCGAGCCAAGAAGAGCTCGCTCGAGCGAAGGTTTGCTCGCTCGAGCCAAGGAATGCTCGCTCGAGCCAAGGATTGCGTCCACACAAAAACCTGAAAGAAGTGATTGGTCGCTCGAGCCAAGGATCCGTCGCTCGAGCCAAGGCACTAGTAGAAATCATGAAAAATACACTCCTCACTCGAGCCAGCAAAGCTTCGCTCGAGCGAGCCTCAGAATCCGGATTTCTCAAGGAGTTTGTTTTCTTCCCAATCTAGGATTACTTTTGGTTCTCTATAAATACTTGGTTTTCTCCCAAAACTAAGGTATTGATTGAATTCCTCCAGATCTTCTTTTTGGTTCTTAAAGGTTTATATCTGGGGATATTTTGTTATTTTCTTTGATGTTTTATTGAGTATTCAACTCATGGTTTAAAGAGAGTACATCAAAGATTTGTTTGTTATACAAAAAAGAGAGAGTTGTTCTTCAGTTGTGGATTCTGAAGAATTCGAGCCTGAAGCTTTGGTGGAATCCGGAGTGGCTCATCAGAAAGACAATTCCGTGGTGAAGATGGGGTTGGAAGAGGCACATAGAGGTTGGTTCAATTAGGCATTATGGATTTGCTAGATAATTGAGAGTATACTTGTGTAATTCCTTTAATTCTTCTTAGTGGATTGTCTTGTGGTAGTTGCCCGTGGTTTTTTTATCACAGTTGGAGGTGTCCAATTGTGGTTTTTCCACGTAAAAATCATTGTGTCTCTTTCTCTTGATTGTTTGATTGGGATTGTTATATTCTGTTTAAAATTGTTACATAATCACAAATCAACATCTAGAGGGTTTCTAGATTTTTCAATTGGTATCAGAGCGGGTCGTTCTATTTTTTTAAAAAAAAAAATTCTTTTTGAACGCTCTATTTTTTTTAAAAATCGTTTAGAACGAGATCTTGTTTGATTTGTGATAATGGATACAATTCGTGAGGGAAATTCTATGGTTCGACCACCCCTACTTGACGGATCCAATTATTCTTTTTGGAAAGCTCGGATGAGATCTTTTTTAAAATCTATTGATGAAAAAGTTTGGCAATCCGTCATGAATGGGTGGACTGAATCGACAATTACTGTTGATGGAGTAATTTTCCCAAAACCAATTGATAAGTGGGACACAACTGATTACCAAAATAGTAGCTGGAATAGTAAAGCTATCAATTCTCTCTTTTGCGCTGTCACACCTGAAGAGTTTAGCCGTATTTGTAATTGTGAAGTCGCAAAAGAGGTTTGGGATATCTTACAAACTATTCATGAGGGCACTCCTTCTGTGAAACGCTCAAAACTTCAAAGGCTCACGTCCAGTTTCGAAAACCTTTCAATGAAAGATAGTGAGACCTTTGATGAATTTTATGCGAAGTCGAGTGACATTGTTAATTCCAGCTTCAATTTAGGTGAAAAAATACCGGAATCCAAAGTTGTGGGAAAAATTTTGAGATCCTTGCTCGATCGGTTCCAACCAAAAGTTACGGCTATTGAGGAGGCTCAAGATGTTGACAACCTCAAGCTAGATCAGTTGGTTGGAAATCTCCAAACTTATGAGGCACATAGAAATTTCAAAAAGAAACAAAAAGATTTTGCTTTTAGTAGTGCTCATAAAGTGGTAGAGGATTCTGATGAGGATTGTGAGATAGATTCCAAGATTATGGCTGCTTTTGTTAAACAATTTAAAAAATCTTTTTTGAATAAAAATCCTAATCTTTTGGAATCTACTCATTCTCATAAATCCAAAGGCAAAGATAAAGTCAAAATTAATTCTATAGCCAAGAAGGAGAAAGGAAAGATACAAGGTAACTCTGAAAGCGTCCAATGCTATGAATGCCAAGGATTTGGTCACTTTGCTTCAGAATGCCCCACTCGTTTGAAGAAGAAGAAAGCCCTCGCCATATCTTGGGATGATGAATCAGAATCTGATGAAGATGACAGTGACAGCGAAGATCAAGGCGAAGAGGGACATAAGCAATTCCTTGCTTTCATGGTGGCTTCCGAAACTGAAAGACAAACAGAGTCTCCGAAAAGGTCAGTTGAGAATACTACTGATGATGAATCCTCGGAGAGTGATCATGAAGAGCTTGAGCAAGCCTATGAAAAGCTGTATAAGGAGTCTCTTAATTTATTCAAATTGAATGACAAACTCACAAAGAAACTCAAAGCATGTGAATATGAGAATGTCAAACTTAAGGAGGAGATTTCCGAGGCTAGGATCAATGCCATCAAGATAGCTGATGATCAACAAGTTCTTTGTGCAAAACTGTTGACTTGTGAGACAGAGAGGAATGAGCTACAGGAAACTCATGCCATGTATGAAGAAAAGATTGAATCTCTCGAGATGTCACAAGTTGCCTTGGAAGGACTAATGATCAAGAAAGAGGAAGAGCTCAAGTGTGCCATGGTCACCATTGGTCTTTGGAACAAAGGATCAAAAACTTTGGAGGATATCATTGGATCTCAACAAATCTGTTCAGACAAGAGTGGCATTGGCTTTGAAGATAAGAGAGAGCAAAAACAGAGTGCTTCCACATCTCATGATGCAAGAACTCAAGGAAAGGGAGGACAAAAGATTCAACAAGAGGAAAGACTTCTCAAACTCCCTAGAGTTGGTAAGGTAAAAGAAAAGAAGGTACACCCTGTTTTTATTTGTCATCATTGTGGTATGCATGGTCATATTCGCCCTTTTTGTTATAAGTTGCATGGGAGAGTGTCTCAAAAGGGTAGAAATTCGAATACTTTTTGGGTTAGGAGACAACCTTACATGTCTAGGCGGAATACCAAGATTCATAAGGGTGTTCACAACACCACGACATTTACCAAGACCACTAGACCTGATTTTGTTAAGACCAAAAAGATTTGGGTGAGAAAACTTGACTTGTGTTAATTTGTTAATTTGTTTTAGTTTTTGGGTTTCTGTGTGTTTTTTTTAATGAGAAAAAAAAATGTGTGCATGTTTGTTTTTTTTTTTTTTGTCTTGCTTTGGTTAAGAGAAAAAAAAAAAAAAAAAAAAAAAAAAACCCAAAAAGATTTTCTTAGTATAGTTTTGCAAGCTTGAAATTTTTGAGCAGTCCTTGGTGCATATTGGAATTGATGAGAATATCCATTACCTGTTAATATGTGTGTGCTTTCTGTGATCATTACATTTTGGAGTGTGTGTTCTTTGATTAGTATGTCTCATTCTGTACACATTTTTGGATTAGCAAATTTTGGAGTCTTCCATCTTAGTGATCATTTTTTTTCTATGGACTTCTGGCATTGTATCTTTTGCTTTTCTAGAGGAATTGACCTATACTAGTATATCATGGGTGATGTTGAGTCTCTTAACCATCTTCCATCTTTTTGCATCTCCATGGCTTTCCCCTCTGAAAAATCTAGAAACCTCCTAGATGTTGATTTGTGATTATGTATCAATTTTAAGCAGAATATAACAATCCCAATCAAACAATCAAGAGAAAGAGACACAAAGATTTTACGTGGAAAAACCACAATTGGACACCTCCAACTGTGATCAAAAAACCACGGGCAACTGCCACAAGACAATCCACTAAGAAGAATTAAAGGAATTACACAGGTATACTCTCAATTATCTAGCAAATCCACAATGCCTAATTGAACCAACCTCTATGTGCCTCTTCCAACCCCATCTTCACCACGGAATTGTCTTTCTGATGAGCCACTCCGGATTCCACCAAAGCTTCAGGCTCGAATTCTTCAGAATCCACAACTGAAGAACACCTCTCTCTTTTGTGTATAACAAACAAACCTTTGATGTACTCTCTTTAAACCATGAGTTGAATACTCAATAAAACATCAAAGAAAAATAACAAAATATCCCCAGATATAAACCTTAAGAACCAAAAAGAAGATCTGGAGGACTTCAATCCATTACTTAGTTTTTGGGAGAAAACCAAGTATTTATAGAGAACCAAAAGTAATCCAAGATTGGGAAGAAAACAAACTCCTTGAGAAATTCGGATTCTGAGGCTCGCTCGAGCGAAGCTTTCCTGGCTCGAGCGAGGAGTGTATTTTTCATGATTTCTACTAGTGCCTTGGCTCGAGCGACGGATCCTTGGCTCGAGCGAGGAATACACTTTTTCAGATTTTTGTATGGACGCAATCCTTGGCTCGAGCGAGAACTCCTTGGATCGAGCGAGCAAACCTTCGCTCGAGCGAGCCCTTCTTGGCTCGAGCGAGCCCTTCTTGGCTCGAGCGACCAATGGCAGACATGCAATTTTCAATGCAATTTTGAATGCAATTTTCTATTTTTCTTCGGCCGCGAGCTGACCGGGCAGCTCGACCCCCGTAATAATCAGCGAAGTGGCAATCTTGAAAGCAATAACATCACAAACTTCTCTGCAAGGCTCGATTCGGGTTTGGATTTGCATCTAATAAACTCATAGCCTCACTGAAATAAAAAATGCGAATAAAATTACAACTCAAAGGAGTTTTGTCAAACGGGGTTGCCAACAATAAAAACCTAACACCCTCTATTCGTTGTAGTCCAAGCATGAGGAAAAGGCTACCTCAGAGTCACCAACCAGGCCATCCTTATTATATCCATGCTTCTCTGGTTCGGTTTCCATACTCTTGAGCGTGTCAGCCGCCAATGAGTGTGCAAAAGAAAAAGAAAAAGAAAAAAAAAAAGAAGAAGAAAAAATGTGCAAAAGAAAGAAAAGGAAAAAAAATGTGAAAGAAAAAAAAAAAGAAAAAGAAAAAAAAAAGGGATTCATTGATTGAGGGGGAGCCTCCGCTTTTACTCACCAAATACCCCTTGATTCCTAATTGTTTGACTTTCCTTAGTTGTGCTTAGATTCTCTTGTCGGAGGTCCAGCTTTCATATCACTACTAGGATTTGAATCTTATGTTTGTCGAACTCCAAGAGTCACACACACACTTTTATCATGGGATCTATGCTTTTCACATAATCCATCACTTTCTTTCATGAGGAATCTTCTACAGACTGTGCACATTGTGTTTTCAAGTAATTGTACTTCTTGGATAGTCTTGTGTGTTTTAAGGTACAAATCTGGAATTCCTTGCTTGCTCCACCATATTATTTTTGTCTTTTTCTTCTTGTTCACTGTTTTCAGTGTTTGTGGTTGCTTTTAGTGAGGGGGAGTTTTGTTCATCTTGGTTTGGGTTGGTAAGGGAATTTGGTTTATCATTGCAAGAGTTTGTTAGCATGAACACTTTGATTTGTTTGGTAAGGGAAATTGGCGATAGTTGTTTTGCATGTTTCGATGCACTGTTTGCAAATTATTTCCTTCTTGCATTCTCCTGATATTTACATCGTCATATCATTGTTTGTGTGGTTTATGATCATGCTTTAGTTGATTGAGCTTCCTTTATCAATTCATGACAAAAAAGTGTTATTCATGTTTTCATGCTACATGTTTTTAATATCTCTAAGTCGCATTTATTCATGTTTTCCATCTCATGTTTCAAAATAATCTTGTCATATGTTTATTGTTTTTTTCATATACTCTTGTGGCACTAATAGTTGTTTTGGAGATTGTGGCACTAATAGCTGTTTTGCAGATCATGACCTTGAGAAAGAAGTTTGTTTTTGTTGGATGTAATGGGTTGGGGTGATTAGGATTTTATTTGTTAGATGTGTTTTGTCACGGTATTGCCAAAGGGGGAGATTGTTAGGTTTTTATTCTTGGCAACCCCATTTGACAAAACTCCTTTCAAATGTATTTTTTTTTTTGCACTTTTATTTCAGTGAGGCTATGAGTTTATTAGATGCAAATCCAAACCCGAATCGAGCCATGCAGAGAAGTTTGTGATGTTAATGCTTTCAAGATTGCCACTTCGCTGATTATTACGGGGGTCGAGCTGCCCGGTCAGCTCGCGGCCGAAGCAAAATGCAAAATTGCATTCAAAATTGCATGTCTGCCATTGGTCGCTCGAGCCAAGAAGAGCTCGCTCGAGCGAAGGTTTGCTCGCTCGAGCCAAGGAATGCTCGCTCGAGCCGAGGATTGCGTCCACACAAAAACCTGAAAGAAGTGATTGGTCGCTCGAGCCAAGGATCCGTCGCTCGAGCCAAGGCACTAGTAGAAATCATGAAAAATACACTCCTCGCTCGAGCCAGCAAAGCTTCGCTCGAGCGAGCCTCAGAATCCGGATTTCTCAAGGAGTTTGTTTTCTTCCCAATCTAGGATTACTTTTGGTTCTCTATAAATACTTGGTTTTCTCCCAAAACTAAGGTATTGATTGAATTCCTCCAGATCTTCTTTTTGGTTCTTAAAGGTTTATATCTGGGGATATTTTGTTATTTTCTTTGATGTTTTATTGAGTATTCAACTCATGGTTTAAAGAGAGTACATCAAAGATTTGTTTGTTATACAAAAAAGAGAGAGTTGTTCTTCAGTTGTGGATTCTGAAGAATTCGAGTCTGAAGCTTTGGTGGAATCCGGAGTGGCTCATCCGAAAGACAATTCCGTGGTGAAGATGGGGTTGGAAGAGGCACATAGAGGTTGGTTCAATTAGGCATTATGGATTTGCTAGATAATTGAGAGTATACCTGTGTAATTCCTTTAATTCTTCTTAGTGGATTGTCTTGTGGCAGTTGCCCGTGGTTTTTTTTATCACAGTTGGAGGTGTCCAATTGTGGTTTTTCCACGTAAAAATCATTGTGTCTCTTTCTCTTGATTGTTTGATTGAGATTGTTATATTCTGTTTAAAATTGTTACATAATCACAAATCAACATCTAGAGGGTTTCTAGATTTTTCAAACGTAATATAACACCTACATAAACGTAATGTAACGTAACGTGTCACGTTACGTTTCACAAACTCAATGAGTTTTTATTTTTTTAAATTGAATGTGAAAATGTTACTGGTTTATGTTGGTGTCACGTTACGTTTCATATAAATATGATCTATGGTAATATTCAATTGTCTTGAATATTACCATAGATCATAGGTGTCACATTACGTTACGTTTATGTAGATATGATCTATGGTAACATTCAATTTCTTATATAGAAAATTGAATGTTGCCATAGATCATAGGTGTCACGTTACGTTTATGTAGGTGTCACGTTACGTTACGTTTATGTAGATATGATCTGTGGTAACATGCAATTTCCTAAATTGCATGTTACCATAGATCATAGGTGTCACGTTACGTTTATGTAGGTGTCACGTTACGTATAGGTGTCACGTTACGTTTACGTAGGTGTCACGTTACGTTACGTTTATATAAATATGATTTATGGTAACATTCAATTTCCTATATATGGTTTTACTATTATTTATGATATTAACAACTAATATTGAGGGTAAATGTGTCAACAAAATTCCCACATGACTTATGGGAACATAAGTTTTTTAGTAGGAACATAAGTTTTTTAGTAGGACCATATGTAGTATAAGTCTTCCTAATAGGACTTATAAATAATTTTTCCAAAAAATTATTGAAATATTTATTTAAAAAAATTAAATTCAAAATTAAAATTTTTTTTTGAAAACTTAAAATTAAAAAATATATATACTTCTTTAGGACAAATAAATTTGGTTGCACAAATTAAAAAACACACCTTTACTAATTTTCAAACTTCTTCCACCAAAAAAATTAAAAAGAAACAGTGACCAAAATAATTTTAGTCACGACCAAATACTTTATTGGTTGGCAAAAACTTAACTTTTAATGACTAGATTTTGTTTGGTGGGCAAAAACTTAACTTTCAATGACTGCAACTTTTTTTAGTTGCAAAAAACTTAGCATTCAGTGACTAAAATTGTATTAGTCGCTATTTTTAATCATTATTTTTAGTTGGCAAATGGGGAGGTTCATGTTGAATTTGAGATTAGTTATGTGGATGTTGATCTTTGTAGAAATTACTACTGTAGATGTCAAGTTGTTCGTAAATTCTCTATCTTGGGGTATTTATGTTGGATGTAAAACGAGAATTAATTATGTTTCGAGTTTTTTTTAGATCTGTGGTAAATTTTGGTTTCTAGGATGAAAAAGAAAGAGATTTAAACATTTTATTATTGGCTAAAAAGTTTTAAGATATTACAAATTCTCACGGTGCTAGTGTTGGCCAACCTGTTATCATAAATTACTGCAGAACTATTGAAGATCAAATTTGTTGTTAAGAACACGCTTGCATTGGGATTTGACCCAATTTGTTCTGAAAGTGGCAGAAAAATAAGCTATATTTTAGGCTTTCACAGTTGTAATAATTAAAATAAAATATATCTTTTCTAGGATTGTAGTCAAGTATTAGTTGTTATAAATGTATTGTGTTACATATCCCTCGACAAAAATAGAAGTGGAAAAAAAAAAAAATCATAACAATGACTATGACTCATGCAAATATTAATATTTAATTCAAATTCATTTCATGTACAGTTTTTCATTTCAAGTACAATATTCATTTCCAGTTTGTGCGTTGCTAGGATTTCAAATCAACGTAAGTATTATCAATATCATTGTTGACTATATATTTTGTATAAGTCAATCACAATTTAACACGTGGCTTGTAAAAGGTGATTTGGAGAGTTAATACAAGTCTCCTATCAACGACAGGCACGTGATAGTTCGTATTAGTAATAATGGATCTACGTAGCATTGGAATAGTTAGAAGGTGCAGGATGACATGGTCCAACGGTTACTCATGATTCAAATTCAAATTCAGGAGAGAAGCCTAACTGCAAGAGTGGCGTAGTGGAAGCTAACTGTGCGAGGCCATGACTAGAGATCATGGAAGGGCGTTTCGACGGTTAGAAGACCACTTCGATGGTTACCTTTAAAAAGTATAAAAATAAAAGAGAAGGCCAACAAAAGAGAGGACCAGACTCAGATCCAGAAACCAGTTATTTACTTCATATTTTTCTTTCCAGTTTTTACAATTCCTGTACCTTCAATTCCTGTATTGCACTTCATTTCTTAGGAGTAGTTTCAAGTAATTTGTTACTGTGAACCTCTTCAAGATTGGGTCATTGTAAGTTCATTGCAAGTTCTCATTTACTTAATGACATTCAGTTTCTAAACTGTTTTGTACTTATTATTATTTATAAATTTCTCTTAAGCAAAGCTACCAATAAAAGTCTTCTTCATTAAGGCTGAAAGAATTTCAACACAATTGTGAGGGCCGAGTATTGGGAGTCGTAGAGATTCCGGATAGTCGAACTTGGGAGAGTCGAAATATGTGGCACTCGGCGTCGGCTCGCACGCTCGAATCCAACCCTACTCGGCCAAATAGCCGGTTAAGTAAGGGGCTGAGTGAAGAGCGGTTTGCTACAAAATATGCCGAATAGAGAATTGAAAATGGACCTAATCCCGAGGCCCAAGAAAGAAAAGATATAAATAGAAGAGTATCAGCCAGAAAGAGGTATGTGAGAACCATTATATTTACTTAGAATACAAGTAATCTTGAGTGTTGAGACTGACTTGCCCGTCGGAGTGCTAATTCCGACACCCCCGACCGGAGTGTTTATTCCTTTTTAGGTGATTAGCAGAGGATCACGAGCGTCTCCCAAGATCAGAAGAGTATTTCCAAACCATTTCTCCACAACAATCGTCTGATAATTGGTTGGCAATAGACTTTTTGTAAGGACTTATTGATATTTGCTAGCACGCTTAAAATTACATAATTAACTTTCGAAAGCCAAAAAAACCAACATATATTTTTTGGCACGCCCAGTGGGACCATAAATAATGGCTAGACGTAGGAGACAAGGATAAAATGAACGCCTAGAAGAAGGTGTTGAAGGAGAGATAGAAGCACCTAACCCAGAGGATAATGTAATATTACATTCTATGGATGCACCTATCCTATCAGATCTTCCACAAATGGTCGAACAAACCAGCACTTCAGAATATGTAACACATGCCCAAAATACTAGACAGGGCCATGAAACTGGACCCTCAACTGCCCCTTCTACCCAACCAATGAATCCATAGGGAGGTTTAGTATAAGCTATGGGATAGCAACTAATGTATACAATGGAAAGATGGACAACATCCTTTATAGATCGAATGAACTCTCATCAACCAACTGTCATAAGACAGGTTGAAGAAAACATGAATTCTCTTTAGCATAAATTGGCTCAACATAAACAGTTTATGCAAAATAATAGACAAACTAATGGTCAAACTAGTAATTAAAATCATGAGGGGTCATCACTTATGCCTCAGTCATGGTATGAAGCTCTTTCGAGACCACTGGCAAATTAAAATGTACTATTACCTACCAGCGAAACCATTCAAATTGGTGGGTCTGGACCAACACAAAGGAATGGTATGAGGATATTTTCGAATCCCATGTTTGAAACCATGCCTGGCACACAGGTGTTCTCTAATTCTATGTTTGAATTTGCACCTGGGGGGTTGGAAGCGGTTCCTGCGGTTGGAAGAGAAACAATGCCTGTTACTCATCCTGTAGCACATTTCGCAGGGCTTTTCGCAGGATAAACCCCAAGAGGTCAGCCATACCTTCAATAACAACCAACACAACAAGACAGCTAGTCTTGAATGTACCTCTATAGAGGCCCTCAGGTACATGGAGTTCCTCTAAACCCTGTGTTTGCTCCTCCAATAGTGGTCCAACCAGCACAAAACATGGTTCCTAGGGACCAAATTGTTGATATTGTTAGAGAAATATGTGGACCCATAGCTAGGGGGTCCAAACTCCTGCGTACAGAAAATCTTACTCAGAATGGGTGAATAAGGTACATGAATACCCAAGGGCATTTAGAACACAAGATTTTGCCCCTTTTTATGGAAATGAAAACCAGCCAACGGTGGAACATATTGCCAGATTTATACGCTAATGTGGTGAATTCGCCAATAATGATTACATGAAACTAAGACTTTTTCCAAACTCTCTAACTGGAGCAGCCTTTGTATGATATATAAATCTTACACCTGGCGCTATCCAAACTTGGCAACAAATAGAGGAAGTGTTTCATGCCTAGTTTTTTCAAACAGAACCTGAGGTTTCCATGGCGGACTTGGCCAGATTGAGCTAAATGCTTGATGAGAAGGCTTCTCAATTCATTACCAGATTCAAAAGGGCACGAAACAAATGTAAGGTCATACTATTTGAGCCTGAATTTGTAAGATTGACTCAAAATGGGTTGGAATTCAGGCTTTGAAAGAAGTTTGATTGAATTGAGTTTCGAGACTTAGTAGAATTAATAGTAGAATTAACCTATAAAGTTTCTAGATACGAAACTTTACTTGAAGAAGAACAAGACCGAAGCAATGCATCCTATAAGACTTATTATAGAGGTCCTAACTTCGAAATTGATGTAGCAGAGATCATAGGAAAAGAACTTATGACCTGTGAAGCATTGATTCAGAAGGACACTACAATTGATCAACAATTTAAAAAGAAAGACCTTCATAGGAAATATTCTTTCGATATAACCAAAGCAAATGACATATTTGATCATTTGCTTGCAGCACATTTCTTAAAATTACCCAAGGGAGTTAAGATCCCAACTTCTGAAGAACTTAAAAGAAAATTATACTACAAATGGCATAATTCTTGGTCCCACTCAACTAAAAACTGTATTGTTTTTCGAGACAGGATCCAAGAATAAATTCGGAAAGGAAGACTGAAATTTCCAACCAAGACTGAAAAGGCCATGGGAATTGACACCAACCCATTTCCAGAGATTGGAGATGCAGTAGCTAATGTTGGCATACCAGATTTCTAGAATCTCTCTTTGAAAGAATTGAAAGAAGTCAATGTGCAGATGCATGTTGCTAGCTAGGTTGCCTTCAAGAAGGTATCAAGATCCTCTAGAGTTTTATTCCTGAAGTGATCCCTGAAGTGGGGTGATCCAACAACTCAAAATGAAACTAACCAAAACGACATTGTTTTGGTTAGTAATTAAAAAAAAAAAAAATGCTTTAATTCAAAATTCCCAAAATTCCCTCCAGGTATAGCAGAAGCTGTATCAGAAGGCGGGAGTGCGAGAAAGAGAGAAGAAGAGAGAGAGAGAAGAGAGGCGGAAGTGTTGTCCAGCCGTCACCGCCGTCTAATGGTCGCCCCGCCGTTGCCGCCATCCAGTCGTCGTCATCGTCGTTGTCGTCGTCGTCGTCGCTGAGGTGTGGGAACATTTCATTCATCCCTTTTTACTTTTCTATATTGTTGATTTGTGCACAAATTTTGAATACAAATTCTGTAAATGGTGCCTATATTACGTTTACAAATTTTGAATGAAGATTTCATTATTTTCTCTATTGTTTATTCATCATTTTCTATATTACAACTTCTACTACAGAATTTGTGCACAAAACATTATTATAAATGATGCCTTTCTTGTAATGATTTGTGCATGTATATCATAGTTTTTGTATGCCTCTTTTCCTCATATGCAACTCATTATTTATTCAAATAGAAGATGTATATAATAGTGGCCGGTTAAATAGGGTTTAAAATCTTTGATATCTAAACATTGCATTTATATTTTTTTTTTGTACAAATAGATGATTATTAACCCTATAGATTTCTAGGCATTTAAATTCCACGAATTTAAATTGAGAACTACTTGATCTACAATGTCACATTTAAAATATATGGACTTTGGTATTAATGATTGAGCTATAGAATTGTAGATTTATTTTTTATTTTTTTATTTTGTTTGTTTTTGTTGTTTAATTTTGATTTTGTATGTTCACATGTTGATTATAAGAAAATTAAGGAATTTGTGTTAAATTTGGATCATTGAAAACATAATTTACTATTGAAGGGATTTGTTCCCCTTTGTTTATATAATCTAATATGAGTCAATTCTTGTAGTGTTTTTATTTAGTTTGTATTATTTTGCAAACATAATTTACAGTTTTTATGCTAATATTGAGCAGTTTTTTATTTTTTAAGTGACTTGGCACATTGATATGAAACCTAACAATGTTGAGAATGACGGGGGTGATTGTGATTGGAAGCCTAGAGTTCACATGACATTTGATATAGAACAAGAAGCATATAATTTCTATAATGCTTATGGAGGAAGGTTGGCCTTTAGTATTAGAAGGGGTTATGTAAACAAGAACAAGGAGGGGCAAATCACTTCAAGGCTATTTGTTTGTAATAAGGAGGGGTTTTGGGTTGTCAACAAGCAAGATCCATTAACAAAAAAATCCTAGGCAGGAAGTGAGGACTGCTTGTGAAGCCTGACTTATCATTAAGTGGGATAGGAATATTCATAAATTTTTTGTTCGTGAGTTTGTTGAACAACATAATCATATTTTTGTAACAACAGAATGTACGCATATGTTGCCATCCCAAAGGAAGATATCTGCATCACAGGCAACTGAAATAGATTTACTCGAAAAATTTGGAATCCTGCTTATTGCTGCATTTGAGCTCATGGGTAATGAAGCTGGTGGAAGGGAGTCGCTTGGGTTCACAAAAGTGGATCAAAAAAATTATTTGAGAACGAAGAGGCAAAAGAGTTTAGCATATGGGGAGGCATGTAGCATTTTGCAATATTTTCGTGAGAAGACATTGGAGAATTCATCTTTTTTTTTACTCGGTCCAATTAGATAGTGAGGAGCAGATTACAAACATATTTTGGGCCGATACTCAGATGATCATAGATTATGGGCAATTTGGTGATGTTGTGACTTTCGACACTACTTACAAGTTAAATAGTGCACATAGACCATTTGCGTCTTTCGTTGGATTTAACCATCATAGGAAAACTGTTATATTTGGCGTAGCTTTGATGTATGATGAGACTGCCGATTATTTTATATGGCTTTTTAGAAGATTCTTGGAGGCAATGTCAAGTAAGGCTCCGAAAATAATTTTTACGGATCAGGATGCTGCAGTGGCTAAGGCCATACCTATTGTCATGCCTGACACAAAACACTGCCTTTGCACTTGGCATTTGATGCAAAATGCATTAAGGCATGCAAATTCTATCTTCAAGGATAAGGAGGTGAAGGATAAGAGGATGAAGAGTGTTTTATCCAAATTTATGTACGACATTGAGGATGAGGACGATTTTACGTTAAAATGGGAAGAAATGCTTGACAAGTATGAAGTGCAAGATAATCATTGGTTGAAGTTAACATTTGGGGTCAAGGAAAAATGGGGTTGGCCATATGTTAGAAATACATGGGGTGCGGGCATGAGTAGCACCCAACTTAGTGAATGCTTTAATTCATTCTTGAGGATTTCATTTAGTCTAATCATAACTTAATGCAATTTTTCATGCATTTTGATCGAGTTCTTTGTGAGAAGAGGTACAACGGGTTACAAGCCGAATATGCTCTATGTCAAAAGTTGCCAAGGGTGAATATTAAAGTAAAGATTATGGAGCAAGCTGCAGATGTTTACACAAATAAAATTTATGAAGAATTTCAAGATGAGTATGTCAAGTCCCTTGAAGTAAACATTGAAGAAACTGAACATGATGGTGAGAGTACCGTTTATACGGTTCTTGATAGTGATGGTGTAAAGGTGAGGAAGGTGAGAGTGAAGTGTGATGGTTCACTCACTTGCAATTGTAGGAAGTTTGAAATGAAAGGTATTTTGTGTAGTCATTGTTTGAAGATTCTTAGAGACACCCTCAAATTCAAAGAAATTCCTTCCCAATATATTCGCAAGAGATGGACTAAAAAAGTAAGAGCTGAAAATGTGAAAGATAGGTGTGGACTTGATATTAAGGTTGATGTAAGACTGCATCAAACTTCACGCTTTAGATCATTGATGGCAATTTTCAGAGCAGTAGCGTGTAGAGTTTCCAAAAGTGAGGAAACATATAACTTGACGGTAGAGAAAGCGGATGACTTAATTGCAAACATTGAAAGCATGTTAAGCGCAAAATTCAATATGCCTTTTTCAGATACTATTGAACAAGAAAGCCCTCTCGACACATGTCTCGAAAGCTTTGAAGTGGATGGGGTAGCGGATACAAATGTAGTTCAAGCAAAAGGACTCAAGCAAAGAGAGTGCACTAGCAAGGGATGAAGGCGGACAAAAGGTGGTTTGGAGCTTGCGTTAGCAAAGAAAAATAAAACAAGTTCACATAATGCTTCTCAAACTCCCATCTCCGTTGCTCCTTAACCTAGTTTACATAATGCTTCTTAAACTCCCATGTCTGTTGCTCCTCAACCTTCTCCCTTATTTTCGGCGAGTGCTCCTGAACCACCTCCCTTATTTTCGCCAAGTATTCCTCAATCGGCTCCTTTATTTTCAATAAGTGTTCCTCAACTTCCTCCATTCTCGACGTGCGTTCCTTAAGTTAATGCTTCGTCGTCCCAATTTATGTATCGCACCTATGATGTAAGTTAGTTTAATAAGAAGTTTTATTATGTTTATTTGTAAGTGACTAGTACCATTTCAAATTGATATGTGTTTGTTATTGTTGCAGCCAAGTTTTCTTCGTCACAATATGCCTTTTTCAATGTCATCAACGTATTCCGTCCATGGAAGCTATCAAGCATTGCTTAACAATGCAAGCGGTTATGACTCGTAAGCCTCGAATAGTCCTGCATGTAGTCAAGTAATTTATTTTTCACCTTTCCTCTTTTATTTTGTCATTCATTCATTTAAAGTTCCATTTTATTTTATGGTTCCTTTCATATAAGAGTATTTTCTTTTTTTTTTAGGTGCTACATGGGCATGGGCATGGGCATGGGCATGTGGATCACACGTCAATATCTTAGCATTGAAAACTTTTTATGGTGTTCGTGTATGTAATATTGAAAACTATTTATGTGAATTTAGAAAATTTTGTTGTGTTCTTTCATCATTGGGGTACTTTGAGTTGTATTTCTTTTGTTTTGAAATGACACTACAGCTGAAATGGTGCTGAATTTTTGGATGAAATGGTGCTGAATGTTGTGCTGAAATAGTGCAAAATGCAGATTTTGTTGCTTAAATTTGTGCTGACTGTTGTGCTGAAATTTGTGTTGAAATGGTGCTGAATGTTGTGCTGAAATGGTGCTGAAATTTGTGCTGAAATGATGCTGAATTTTGCTTCAAATGGTGCTGAATTTTGTGCTGCAATGGTGCTGAATTTTGTTCTGAAATAGTGCTGAAATGACTTGACATTTTGCTGAAATTTTTGCTTCAAGTTGAGAATAACTTGATGATTCTAGTTTACTTTACAGTAGAATTGAAATGTGTTTTAGATTGTGATTGATTTCTTTTCTAATGTGTATTTTGTGATTGCTTTACTTAGTCTAGTTTGGATGAAATGGTGCTGAATGTTGTGTTGAAATGGTGCATAATGCAGATTTTGTTGCTTAAATTTGTGCTGACTGTTGTGCTCAAATTTGTGTTGAAATGGTGCTGAATTTTGTGCTAAAATGGTGCTGAATTTTGTTCTGAAATGGTGCTGAAATTTGTGCTGAATTTTGCTTCAAATGGTGCTGAAATTTGTATTGAAATGTTGTTGAAATAACTTGAAATTTTGCTGAAATTTTTGCTGAAAGTTGAGAATAACTTGATGATTCTAGTTTACTTTACAGTAGAATTGAAATGTGTTTTAGATTGTGATTGATTTCTTTTCTAATGTGTATTTTGTGATTGATTTACTTAGTCTAGTTTGTTTTCTTCTTCATGAAGTACAAAGTTACACTTCAAGCCTATCAACTTCTTCTACAGTTCATTTAGTTAACACTTATCTTTTACAAACCTTTCCTAGTCAATTCGATATTCACAAACATGATTGATTCTTAATACCTTAAATTTTCTTCTCATAAAAAAACCTAAAATGAAAAACACACAGAAATAGCTAAACAGAGAGGGAGAGATTTGGTCACCAAAGTTTCTGTGATTTCGTTGCACATGTATTAGATTTATGTGAGATGTTACACTCCAGTTTGTTTTGATTTTGTAACATTGCTTCTCTTTAATTATTTGTTGGACTCTTGAAACTGCTACCCAATAATCTAGGATGGGTTTTGATTTAGAGTAGCATCTGATTAGATATTATTCACAACAATGCTTCATGAATAATGTCTCAAACTTAATATAATAAAAAAAAGCCAGGCTTCTCATATCATTTTAATTGAAGTATAGCCACATGTAACATTTATCCACTTAAATCCATGTCCTTTTCCAACAAGTAATTGTGACATTTCAATGCCAACATTTATCCACAACAATGCTTCAAAACACCTTTTTATATATATCAAAAGGTCTACTAATACAATCTAACTCAGATATCAAAATATTTAGTTCAAGTCAACAACCAACTTAATTTACACATAATATTTAGTTCACAAAAGACGAAATCCAAATCCGAATTTAATTTACACTTAATATTTAAACGACAAAAGAAGAAGTCCAAATCCAATTAATACTATTACAATGGCATAGTGTAACTTTTCCCAAAGTTGTCTAATCTCTACAACCATTTGTTTACTTTCTTTCCTAAACTTTGTAACCATCTCTTTCAACTCATCATTGGATACAAGCAGTTCATTGATGAAAGGGTTGATATTACAATTTTCGTCACTTTCCTCCCTTATCATCTTCAACCATTGACACTGCTTATGTACAGGCATCCACCACTCAAAGAAGCCGCATCCATTGGTGTTGTTGAAAGGGCAAGCAAAGTATACCATCCCTGGATTATCCTTTGACTTTGAAATCCTAAATACTGCTCTCGCCCCGCAACAACATTTTCGATTTTTAAATTGAATCTCATTAGTATCACTCATAGATGCATTTGATGTTACCATTTTTTTACCTGAAATAACAACAATGGAACAACAATATCTAAACCCAACAATATCTAAGATTTTGAAAAATTTTCTTATTCTCTCAGTATCTAAACCTGTGATTTAGGAGGAGAGATAGTATTTTCTTCTTTTCAAAATTATCCAATTGAAACAAGCTGATTGGATTATGCAACGCTAAATTCTTAACCAAAATCAATTCCATCTTACTCCAACATGGATTAAAATTCAAAGAACACCAGCACAAATAATACTAATGAAATAAATTAAACGAGGTAACTAAGTTGTGACAATATCCCGCAACATCATTTCAACTCTTTATATATGTTGCTAAAATGAACAGAAATCAAAATAATAAAATAATATATACATCAAAAAAGAAAATAAAAGCATATCATCTCATTCTAATCCTCCTTCCCTCCCCTCTGGTTCCCCCAATCTCTCAAGATACTATTAAAACTTTAATGCTGCCATGAAGAATAATATCTCATTCTTTAATGTTGCCATCTTAGATTTAATGCTGCCATCTTAGTTTTAATAATGCCCCATACCATTTATACATCTCAAGATATAATTAAAACTTTATTTAGCATATGCATTTACCATTAAGAATATATCTCATTCATATTAGAAAGGGTAATTTGGAAGTGGAATAAAAAATGGAACTATATATACTATGGTTGGAGGAGTAAAAACATCAACTTACACAATAATCCATATGCCCCCATCATCATCAAAAAATAAAAAATAAAAATGAAAAGTCACTCCTTAAAACACCCCTTTTTCTCATTCTATTCTTCTTATTTCCTTTTTTCCTCAACCCTTATGCAACAGCAGCAGTTGCATGCTCCAGCAGACCACCCATATCTTCTTCCTCTGACAGCATTACAACTACCTTCTATCTTTCCCTTTTTAAAAAAAATTTATTTTATTTTTATGGAAGCAACCTTGATTTTCTCAGCTGAACTAGCTATACATATATATAATTATATAGATATATACATATATAATCCAAAAACCATGGCTCCTCCCCTCTTTCAGTTCACTACCATGAAAACCAACACACATACATACTTCTATTTATATACGTTATTTAATAATGAATTCCCCCCCCCCCTAATTTTAGGATTCAAAGACCTAATATTTAAAGTTTGGAGGGTGAATGATTTCTTGAAAACACGAAGCAGAAAATTAAAGAAACTTTAATCAAAGTCAACATTGACAAAGGTAGCTAAGTTCAAATTTTTACTCTACAAAGGAAGCCAAGTTTAGATTTTCCCTAATTTTTGGATTCAAAGCCCTAATATTTTAAGTTTGGAGGATGAACGAACCTGCGTTTTTTTTCCTTCAATTTGTTGGAGTATGGTGGGCAGTGGCGTGGCAGCGGCAGCGGCGCGTCGGGGTGGGTAGGAAGAGCTCCTCCTCTCAGCCCTTTTCTCTCTCTCTCTCTCTCTCTCTCTCTTCGTTGTTTTGTTTCATATCAGATCTGCAGGAATTTTGAATTAAAACTTTTTTTTTTTTTTTGAAATTACTAACCAAAATGACGTCATTTTGGTTAGTTTTATTTTGAGCCATTGGATCACCCCACTTCAGGGATCACTTTAGGAATGAAACTCTAGAGGATCCTGATACTTCAAGAAGGACACAAGAAGTCCACTAGCCAGTGGACAAAGCTTTGTAGGTCAAAGGGATGGCTCCAGTGAAGAAACATTGGATGATGACTTCCTCGAAGCAGCTATAGTGCAGAGAATGTGTCCCAGATGCAGGCTGAGTTATAAATAGCTGAGGGGGCTCCCAAGTTATGTGAAACAGTACTACAAAGATGTGCAGAGACGTCATAAGCCAGCTAATACTTACAACAGAAAGCCATATCCAATTGGTCCTAGACAACAGTCATCCTTGGTTGGGCCACCAGATACTAGAACGTAATCAAAGGACAAGAGACCTCTGCATGAGATCAGACCACTTAACTATTACAGGATGGAAGACAATTACCCTGAAAGAAAGCCTAAATTTGGCTCAAGACAGGGAGTCAGGGCTAATGATTGGTCTCCAACTACCACTTCGAAGATAGCTTCGAAGATAGGGGCAGCAAGCCCAGTAACTGGAGCAGTGGGTTCATAGGTACCTAGGGTTCTAGATTGGTTTTTCATGCAGAACAAACCTAAAGTAATGCCTACCCAAAGAAAAACTTTTGGAGATAAGGGAAGAATGATTAAACCCCTATTGCTAGTTCCAAATAATTGGGTGCTACTCAAAAACTCAAAGACAAGGGAACCAGCTATGATTCCTGTGATCTCCAAGTCCCAAAGGAGGAAGATCTGGCGAAGATACACCCAGTATCAGAGGGACCTGAAAGAGAATGGAGAAAGTACTTCCTTGGTATAGTCAAAAGGCTAGATAAAAGAAGGAGAAGGTTCAAAGCCTAGTCCTAAGATCAAAATGAGTGCCAATAGAGAATAATTGGTTAACGTTCGTGCTGAACTAAGAGCCAAAGAGAGATCCAGTCGAGCAGGCCTCGAAAAGGCCTTAATGGAGAGTGATGACGAAATAGATAAAGAAATTGAACTAGGCCAAGAAAAGGTGTTGGCTGAAGATGAAATGTTCGAAACTTTCATGGCTGAACAGACTTTCATGGTTGAAAAGCCAACGGAGGTAGACCATCAACAAATTGCTGCAAAGGAACTTACTAGCACTGAGGTACCAGAATGCAGTATGAAAGATGTTTCCCAAGCATTAGAGCAAACCAATATGGAAAGAGAGCAATCACAGCCAGTGGTACAATTTGGCTCATTCCCTCCAGTACCAGTTAATATGGTTTATGTGCTGCCTCAGGAGTTTCAAGTTGAGGAGGAGAACCAAGAAAGCCAAGAGGATGACCCCATTTTAGCTTCCAGTGAGGATTCACAAACCAGCATGGTCCAAGATGAATCTGAGGTGGCCAGGCCCATGGAAACAGATAAAGAGAGTGAAGATGGGAGCATTAACCTCTCATACCCCTTCAAATATCCTACAGTATCCATGACCTAACATGTTAAGCCTTTATACATTAAAGTTTATTTCGATGGAATAGAAATGAGTAGAGTACTGGTAGATAATGGGGCAGTAGTGAACCTGCTTCCAAGATCCTCTTTGAAGAAGTTGGGGAAAAGAAATCCCAAGTTGATCCTAACAAGCATAACCATTGCTGGTTTTACTAGGGACAAGTAGATAGCTCAGGACATTTTGCCTATCAACCTAAGTGTGAGAACCAGAGACTGTATGATAGCATTTTTTGTTATAGACAACAATGCCAAGTATAATGCTTTGCTTGGTAGGGATTGTATTTATACAAACAAATGTGTGCCTTCTTCTTTACATCAGAAGATAATGATAGCACTATGCAATAGGAAAACAGAGGAGAGCAATGCAGATCCATAACCCTTTATTGCTTGTGCAGATTTTGCAGAGGCCAAAGTATACACTGAAAGGGTAGTACTACTTAGTGTGCTAAGGAAGTTTGATATAACATCCGAAGTGACGGCTGATGAGGAAATAGCACACCTGAAACATCTAGTACAGGAAAGTGCTGATGAGGAGTTCATCATTAAAGATGCCAATGATGCCTGATTGTAGGCAAAATGATCAAGATCAAGAAGCCAGACCATTGGCTTTGATCAAATTTTCAGCATTAGATATAGAGTTGATAGTCCAGAAGGTGCAGGAAAAAGAGAAAGAAGCCATGATAATTGGCTGTAGTCAGGGGCAACAAAAGGCCAGACCTTTAGCTCTTGATAAGTACTGTGCGTTAGATATTGAAACTAAAGTCCATGAAATTCAGGAAGAAGAGGCCCTATGGATAGATTTTGTCTATGAAGAAGAAAGTAGGGATATTGAACCAGAAAGGGTAGGTGCAAAACAAGATGAAAGGGTTACTTCGAAGGTAGAAAAAGCCAAATGAGGAGCATCATGGAGTACTCAAGTGCAAGATTCCTTGGAAGAAGTCAACCTAGAGGAAGGTTCAGTACAACAACCCACCTACATCAGTGCTTGGTTGGATCCTATTGACAAGAACCAGTTGTTAGTTGTCCTGAAACAATATAAAGATTGTTTTGCTTGGTCTTACAATGAGTTGCCGGGATTGGACACGTCACTAGTGGAACATATGCTCCCAATGAAACCTAATTTCAAGCCATACAAGCAAAATCCAAGATGGATGAGCCTTGAAGTGGTTCAAAAGTTGAAAGAGGAGATTGTTAAGCTCCTTTAAGTAGGCTTCATTAGAACAATCTCGTATGTTGAATGGTTGTCCAATATTGTGCCTGTGGTAAAAAAGAATGACAAGATGAGGGTATGCATTGATTTTAGAAACTTAAATTTGACAACTCCAAAAGATGAATATCCCATGCCCATAATTGATTTATTGGTGGATAGTTTAGTAGGACACAAGATTTTGTCTATGATGGATAGGCATTCTGGTTATAACCAGATTTGCATAGCAGATGAGGATGTCCACAAGACAACTTTCAGGTGTCCTGAAAACATTGGCACCTTCGAATGGGTTAAGATGCCATTTGGATTGAAGAATACTAGATCAACATATCAGAGGGCAATGAACATTATCTTCTATGATCTCATTAGAGGATACTTAGAATATTACATTGATGATATTGTTGTGAAATCTCAGTTTATGGAGGAGCATCTGGTTTACTTGACAGCAACCTTCGAAAGAATGAGGGAGTTTAAACTGAAACTCAATCCTCTCAAGTGTGCTTTTGGTGTATCTGCTGGAAACTTCTTAGGGTATGTAGTACACAAGAAAGGAATACAAATTGATCAGAACAAAGCCAAGGCCATCATTGAGGCCAAACCTTCATCAAGTAAGAAAGAATTGCAAAAATTCCTTGGTCAGGTTAATTTCTTTCAAAGGTTTATTTCTAACACTGCTGGGAAAACTAAAGTATTTCCTTCTTTGTTAAAGCTAAAAAATAAAGAAGAATTTGTGTGGACAACTAAGCATCAAGCTACTTTCGAAGGAATCAAAACCTACTTGGCCAAGCCTCTAGTATTGATGCCACCAAGGAGAGACAAACCCTTGAAGCTATACATTGCTGCAAGAATCATTGGGAGTTTTTCTAGCTCAGGATAATGAAGAAGGCAGAGAACAAGCAATTTATTACCTTAGTAGGTTTCTAAATTCTTGTGAATGTAAATACTCAGCTGTAGAAAAGTTGTGTTTAGCATTGTACTTTGCAACAATGAAATTAAAATATTATCTTTTGTCTACTGTTGTCTTGGTAATTGCAACCACAGATTTGGTTAAGTACATTTTATTTAGACCTATGCTAAGAGGAAGAATTGGCAAATGGATTTTAGCCTTATCAGAGTTTTACCTAGAATATGTTTCCCAAAAGGAAGTAAAAGGACAGGTTCTGGCTAATTTTTTGGTAGACCATCCATGTCAAACAGAAAGTCAAGAGATAATGGATCTTAGTATGGTTAATATTGAGCCATGGCAGATGTGGTTCGATAGATCAAAAGCCGATGATTTAGTCAGAATTGGTGTTGTGGTTTAGTCACCACAGGTGGTAGAAACCTTACATGGTTTCAGGATTGATGAAGCTATTTGTTCCAACAACCAAGTTGAGTATGAAGCTTTGGTAATGGGACTTGAGATATTTATTGGATTACAGGCTCACGTAGTTGACATATTTGGAGATTCCTAATTGGTAATCAACCAAGTAAAAGGAATTTTTAAATGTCAAAGTGCAAGCATGTTACCATATTATGTTGCTACATTACATTTGTTTTCTCAGTTTCAAATAGCAAATGTGACTTATATCCCCAGATTCATGAATCACAAAGCCAATGATGTAGCTCAGAGGGCTTCGAATTTCAGAAGAAGGGGTGACACTCAATAGACATAAGTCAAGCAACATATCAAAAACTAATACCACCTTTGGCTAAAAGGGGTATCATGGTAGCAGTTAACCAAAATAATTTGGAAGAACATGATTGGAGATATCCAGTCATCTAATATTTGACTGGTCCTTCTTCGAAGGCTAGCAGAAGGCTTAAAATGCTCTTTACAAAAGGGGAGCAGATGGGCTGCTATTGGAATGTCTAGGGCCAAAAGAGGCATTGATTGCCATGGCTGAGGTACATGAAGACATTTGTGGTGCTCATTAACCTAGTGTGAAGATGAGATGGTTACTTTGAAGGCATTTCTATTATTGGCCAACCATCTTTAAAGATTGTATAGAGTATGCAAAGGGATGTTAGGCATGCTTGAAGTGTGGCATGATAAGGCATGTGCCAATAACTAATTTGCATGCAGTTGTGAAGCTTTGGCCATTTAGAGGATGGGCAATAGATATGATAAGAAAAATATATCCACCCTCTTTGAAGCAACATTGTTTCATTCTAGTGCCCACAAATTACTTCACTAAATGGGTCGAAGCTAAGCCTTGTAAGGCTGTGGATCAGACTGAAGTTATTGGGTTTATCAAAGAATTGATCCATAAGTTTGGCAGCCCACAGACCGTAACTATAGATAATTGGACTGTGTTTGATGGAAAGATGGTAAGATCTTTCGCAACAAAATTTAGAACTAGTCTTATTAATTCCACCCCTTATTATGCACAAACAAATGGTCAAGCTGAATCATCTAACAAATTATTAAAAAAAAGAATACAAAGAGTTGTGGAAGATGTTAATTATGTTGTTTAATTTTGATGATATCTAATATATTAATTGAGAAAAGGTAAATAATATACATATTTTATATTATTTGACACAAAATATTATCTGTTTAAAATATGTATTTTATGATACATTTGTTATAAATATTATTTAAATAAAATATTTTAAAATTTTTACTATTAATGTTTTAATCACTATTCATCTTTTGACAAATTTGATGTGATTGTCTCTCTTGAGTAAATTTTTATTATATCATTTTGATACATATTGCATCAAATTCAAATTTACTTTACAATAATATTGAATGTATCTTTTATAAACATAGTTGATTTATATAGAACATCTTTTGAATATATTGAAGATTAATAAATAGGCAATGGCAGTGCGGCGCATCAAATATTATATTTAGTCAAAGTTTTGAAATTAATACAATATAATGTAGTGATTATAGGAGAAATTTTATTTATTTTTTTCCTTCCTTGAAGTTGGTTTGAATTTGTCTGCAAAAAGAAAAAGAAAGAGTTGCAAGTTGGTTTGAATTTGCCTACAAAAAGAAAAAGAAAAAGGTGCAAATTGGTACAATTTTCATATTGCTTTTGACTTCAAGAAACACCATAATGATGGAGCTTTGTGTTGACTTCTCATGATCCAAACGAGCGTCTGTTTCTCTAACGGGTACATTTTTGGGTATAAATAGAAGTGGTGTGTGTGGAGAAAAATGAAGAACTTAAAGAGAAAAAATCTGTGTGCTTCAAAATTTTGAGTGTATTGTATTCTGCTCTTTCACTTTCAGATCTAAGTGTAGTCTTTGTTCTTACACTTTCATATCTACTATTTATGAGAAAATTATTGTAAAAGAGGGTTAAAGTACCTCTTATTTCTATTCATTATTTTGTGAGAGATTTTGTAAGGGGAAGACATTTATTGTTGAGTGAGGCTCAATAGATAAAAGTAAGACCTGTGTAAAATCCACAAGTTTGGTGAAGCCTTAGTGGTGTATTGATTCATTTTGATAGTAAAGAAATTCTCAAAGAGGTTCCTTGGGGAGTGGACGTAGGCCTGGTGTGCCGAACCACTATAAATCTCAGTGTTTGATTTTCTCTCTATATCTCTCTTACTTTAATATTGTAAATTATTTTTTTAACTTAATTCACCCCCCTCTTGGAGTAGACTCTAGTTTGTATGACTTAACCGTCTTAGAGTAGATCATGGCAACCCCTAGTTATTCCTTACCTGAGGGACAAGCATCCAATAGGCCACCACTGTTTAGCGGCATAAATTTTAGCTATTGAAAAACTAGGATGACCATGCATGTTCAATCTAATGATTATGAATACTGAAAAATTATTTGCAATGGTCCAAAAATTCCTACCAAAATCGTAGATGGCCTTAAGGTACCAAAACCTGAAGATGAGTGGAATGAATTAGATACTAGAATGGCCCAAATAAATGTCAAAGCCACAAACATGTTATACTGTGCCTTAGATGCGAACGAGTTCAACATAATTTTCACCTGTAAAACTGCAAAAGAAATTTGAGATAAGCTTATAGTGACTCATGAGGGAACCGAACAAGTTAAAGAATCTAGAGTCAGTTTGCTAGTCCATAATTATGAACTCTTTAAAATTAAGCCTGATGAAACTATTCCTCAAATGTTTACACGCTTTACTGATATTATTAATGGTTTAACTTCTCTTAGCAAAACATATACTAATGCTAAAATTGTAAGAAAAGTGCTTAGATCATTGCTAAAAAGTTGAGAGACAAAAGTCATTGTCATTACCGAAGCCAAGGATTTATCAAAGCTAAGTCTAGATGAGTTAATAGGATCTCTCTTAACTCATGAGCTCATAATGCAAGAAGGAAAGGAAGAGGAGGACAACAAGAAGAAGAATGTAATAGCCTTCAAATCCACCTCGAAACATCAAGAGGATGAGGAAGATGATTCTGATGATGATGAGAAAATGGCATTCATCACTAGGAACTTCAAAAGGTTTATGAAAAAGAAACAAGGCATGTGAAATTTTTTCAGAAAAGGCTTCAACAACAGGGATTTTCAAAGGGGAGAAAATCACAAAAAATCTGAAGTTACCTGCTACAAATGCAACAAACCTGGACACTACAAATTAGAATGTCTGGAACTTAAGAAACAATTCAAGAAGGACAAGAAGAAAGCCATGATTATAGCATGGGGAGAAGATAGCGATAAAAGTGACTTAGAAACTGAAGTTTGCAAAAATGATGTTGCTAACCTATGCTTAATGGTACTTGGAAAGGAAGATGAGGTAAATGACGAATCTTTTACATTTGATGAATTACAATAAACTTTTGATGAATTACATGCTGAATTTATGAAACTTAGTTTGAAAAGTAACTGTCAAAAGCAAGTGATTTCAATTTTATCAAAAGAAAATGAATCCTTAAATTCCAAGATAAATGCTTTAGAAAATGAAGCCATAAAAATGAAAAAGGAAAATGATATTTTAACTCGAAAAGAGTCTTCAATTTCTGAGAAAATATTAGTTATATTACAAGAAGAAAATGAGTCTTTAAAAAAGGGCAAATTGTTTTGAAAGAAAATATCGAAGACTTGAAAAATACTCTTGTAAAATTCACCCAAGGTAGAGAGACTCTAGATAAAATTCTTAAAAATCAAAATCGTATTTTTGGCAGAGTCGGAATTGGATATAAACATTTTTCAAAAGTAAAAACTGCCAAAAATGGTTTTGTGCATGCATCTTCTAGTCACTCTCATCTTACATGTCATTTTTGTGGTACGAAATGTCATATTTCTCCTTCATGTCCTATTAAAACAAATCATTTTGCTAAAATAAAAAAGATGTGGGTCCTTAAGGACATTTCAAGAGTGTCAAATTCTAACTTTTATGGATCTAAGAAAATATGGATACCAATAGAAAAATCAAATTTTTGTAGGTATGTTTCAAGACAAAATCCAGTAACGATAGATGGTATCTCAACAGTGCATGTTCGAGGCACATGATCGGAAATAAACTATGTTTGCCACACTCCAACCAAAGGATGACGAATATATGACTTTCGGCGACAATAGCAAGGGAAAGATTATTGGTGTAGGTAGTATTGGTAAAAATTCTTCTTCTATTATAAAAAATGTTTTACTTGTTGAAGGTTTAAACATAACTTGCTTAGCATTAGTCAATTATGTGATAAAGGTGATAGAGTAATTTTTGAAAAAATTCACTGTACAATTGAGAACACCAAAGATAATAAAACATTGCTTGTAGGACATAGATATGAGAATGTATATGTGTTTGATTTGCATAACTTGTCTTCTCATTTTGATGTTAAATGTTTATCTGCTATAAATGAAACTGGTTGGTTATGGCATAGAAGATTAGGACATGCTCCTTTAGATTTAATTTCAAAACTTTCAAAAAATGAGTTAGTCATTGGTTTGCCTAAAATTAGTTTTGAAAAAAGTCAAACTTTGTGATGCATGCCAACTTGGAAAACAAACCAGAATTTCTTTTAAATTCAAAAATATCGTTTCAACTACTAGACCGCTTCAACTCTTGCATATTGATTTATTCAGACCATTTAGAACATTAAAAGTTTAGGAGGAAAATCGTATACTCTTCTTTGTGTTGATAATTATACTAGATATACGTTGGTATTATTTTTAACACACAAAAATGAAGCTTTTTTTTTATATAATTTCTCAAAACTATGTAGAAGAATTCAAAATGAAAAAAGTTTTAATATTTGTAGTATTAGAAGTGATTATGGTAGAGAATTAAAAATGATGATTTTACTATGTTTTGTCATGACTTAGGAATATATCATAATTTCTCAGCCCCTAGAACTCCTCAACAAAATGGTGTGGTTGAAAGAAAAAATAGAATTCGTGAAGAAATGGCCCGTACTATGTTTTGTGAGAATAATTTACCTAGACATTTTTGGGCTGAAGCCGTTTTCACTACATGTTATGTTGTAAACTGTGCCATAATTAGACCTATTCTTAAGAAAACCCCTTATGAACTTTGGAAAGGTAGAAAGCCTAATATTAGCCACTTGCGTGCTTTTGGTTATAAATGTTTTGTATTAAATAACAATAAAGATAACTTAGAAAAATTTGATGCTAAATCGGATGAAGTTGTATTTCTTGGTTATTCAAATTCTAATAAAGCTTATAGAGTATTCAATAAAAGAACTTTACTTGTTGAAGAATTTGTACATGTTGCCTTTGATGAATCTAACAACGTTGTTTCCAAGAATCTTGTAAGTGATGATACTATAGAAACACATCCAAGAATGGAGAGTATTTACATAACAAATAAAGAAAATCCATCTCATAAACAAAAAGAAGAAACCACAATAAAAAATCTTCAAGAAGAATATGATCATCCAGAAAATAAATCAAATTTACCAAAGGAATGAAAGTATGCTCATGGCCACCCTAAAGACCTTATCATAGGTGATGCAGCGGAAGGTATAAAAACTCGTTCTTCTATTAGAAATGTTTGTGGTAACTTAGCATTTGTTTCACAAATTGAACCAAAATCGTTTTTAGATGTTGAAAAAGATGAAAATTGGATTTTAGCAATGTAAGAAGAATTAAATCAATTTGGAAGAAATGAAGTTTGGTTTTTGACCCATCGACCTAAGGATCATCCAGTTATTAGAACAAAATGGGTTTTTCGAAACAAAATGGATGAATTCGGAGTTGTTACTAGAAATAAAGATAGATTGGTAGCCCAAGGTTATAATCAAGAAGAAGGCATTGATTTTGATGAAACTTTTGCACTGGTTGCTAGACTTGAAGTTATTAGAATGTTACTTACTTTTGCATGTTTTAAAGATTTCAAATTGTATCAAATGGATGTTAAAAGTGTTTTCCTAAATGGATATATTTCGGAGGAAGTTTATGTTAAACAACCTCCCGATTTTGAAAGTCATAAATACCCGGATCATATTTTCAAACTTTCAAAAGCTTTATATAGTTTAAAACAAGCTCCTAGAGCGTGGTATGAAAGATTAAATAATTTTCTACTTGACAAAGGTTTTTCTAGAGGAAAAATGAGTACAACACTTTTTATAAAAACCAAAAATAAGGATATGCTAATTGTTCAAATTTATGTTGATGATATTATTTTTGGTGCTACTAACGAAAATTTGTGCAAAGAGTTTGCTAAAGATATGCAGGGTGAATTTGAAATAAGTATAATGGGGGAGTTAAATTACTTCCTTAGTCTACAAATTAAACAAACTAATGATGGAATCTATCTAAATAAAACGAAATATATCAAAGATCTACTCAAAAACTTTGAAATGGAATCATCAAAGCCTGCAGCAACTCCAATGAGCACATCAATAAAAATTGACAAAGATGAGCAAGGTAACCTGTAGATGAAAAGAAATATCGAGGTATGATTGGTTCCTTACTCTACTTTACTGCAAATAGACTAGATATAATGTTTAGTGTTTGTATGTGTGCACGTTTTCAATCCGCACCGAAAGAGTTATACATCACCGCAATCAAACGTATTTTCAAATATCTTGTTGGTACTCCAAATTTGGGTTTATGGTATCCTAAAGGAACCACTTTTGAACTTTATGGTTACTCAGATGCTAACTTTGCGGATGTAGACTTGACCGAAAAAGTACTAATGGCACTTGTCATTTTCTTGAAAACTCTCTCACATCATGGTTTTGTAAAAAACAAAATTCAGTAGCTTTGTCAACTGCTGAAGCAAAATATATTGCTACCGCTAGTTATTGTGCACAATTGCTTTGGATGAAACAATAACTTCAAGATTTTGGACTTCACTATGATCATATTCCTATAAAATGTGATAACACAAGTGCCATTAATCTTTCTAAAAATCCTATTCAGCACTTACGCACTAAACACATTGAAATAAGACATCCTTTTCTTAGAGATCATGCACTCAAAGGTGACATTGGATTTGAATTTGTGCCTACGCATCGTCAATTAGCTGACATATTTACCAAGCTTCTTAATGAGGAACAATTTTGTTATATTAGAACTGAACTTGGTATGATGAATACACCTATATAATAATTATATATATATAATAAATAAATAAATAAAATTAAAAAAAAACATTTTTTATTTATTTATAAATCCTCTCTCTCTTTGCTCTCCCACTCCCCGTTTGGGGACTTACCTTTTTAGTCAATTAGCCAAAAAGTTACTAAATTAGCCAAAAAGCCAACCACTCATACCAAAAAGTCAAAGATTCTCTTTTCTCACTACTTTTTGCACATCTTTTCGTAATTAGCCAAAAAGTCATCCCAAACATACAAGTTTTTTTTACCTACCTTTTTAGCCAAATAGCCAAAAAATTACTAAATTAGCCTGTTCCCAAACGAGGCAAATCTCTCTCTTTCACCGGCTCTCGCTCCCTCACATCCCCTACACTGACTCCATCACCACCATCATCCATCACTTTAATCACTACCATCATTCACCCAAATCCCTCACTGATCTACCAAGATCCATCATTGCTCTACGCAAAACCTTCATCACCGATCTTCGACATCATTTCTGATTCATCAAGTTCCATTACCGATCCATCAAGATCCGTGACTGATTCACCAAGATCCATCGTAAATCTACAAAAATTCATTATCGATCTACAAACATTCATCTCCGATCTTCTCCATTCTTTCTGATCATCAACATCATCGCCGATCAACATGTTAAAATTATTTTTGCACTTTGTTATATTTCTTATATGATTGTATGTGGTACAAACTTGATTGTATTTAATAACAATTGCTTCTACCTAGTATGAAGAAATTGTTTTTATTTGTATTTTCTCTTTTTATTTTTATTTTTTAATAAAAATTCTGATTAGATAGAATTTCTCTTTCCACCACCTTTTACTTGAAGCAATTTTGATAAAAACTTTGATGAAATTTCAAAGTGAAATAATTACTTTCTAAACTATTTCTCATAGTAACATGTACCTCTTTTTTAGGGTCCCACATGAGTTTAATTTGATACTTAACATATAAAGCTTAGTACATATATTAATAAACAACAAAATATAGTGTTCAAAATTTTAATCAAAATTTAAATGTACTGTGTAAATTTAAAATGAATATAGTGTGAATCATACCTATAATAAATTTCAATCACACATTTACAATTCTGAATATTTATTAGTACTTAGTATTGCTGTATTAAAATACATGTATTTTGGTCACAATTTTCTTAACTGAACTCTCTAAAATTAGCTTGGGCTTAATTCAGCTGAGCTAGTTAGTGTAGGAGTTCATGTTAATTATAATTTACATACATTAAAAATAAATGAGAAGATCAATTCTTAATTAAGATGCTGTGGTCACTTCTCCAATCAAAGTAACATTTGCTTCGGCGACGCAAGTGTCGCCCACCAAGTAACCCTTCTTTGGGTCGTTGAGTTTAACAATTGACATGAACTTCTGTGCCCCCAAGCCAAGCATGATGGTCCAAAATGATTCTCAACTTCAACAAAACAAAAACCAAGCTCAAAATTAACTTTATAGAACATAAAAAATTTATTACATAGTGGATAATTTAATATCACCTTTAAATTCGAAGTTATCTTATTTCATCAAAAGATAGATTTTGGACTCTGCTCTCACAGTTGGCCATCTAATTGGACATCCAATCAGAGAGAAATTGCCTGGTTTGGTGTGCCCACTGTAGGAGACATTATTCAATATTTTCGAAATACTACGGGCTTGTTTGGTTTATTTTTGGAAGAGTTGTTTTTGAAAATATTTTTGGGGAGAGAGTTTAGAAATTTTTTTGGTTTGTTTGATTGTATATTTTGGGAGAGTTGTTTTTTTGGGAGTTTGGGATGATTTGATATTTTGGGAGAATTTGAGTAGATGTGTGTGAGAGAAAAAGTGATTGATTGATGTGTAAGAGAGAGAAAGTAATTTTGGAAATTTTTTGAGAAAAACTCAAAACTCAAACTAAACAATTTTTGAGAAATTTTTTTTTAAAACTCATCTCCCAAATGCAAACCAAACATACTCTACATGTTTGTATTTTTTAACTAATTATCATTTAATATGTTTTTCATATTTTCCAATCACCCAACACAAAATCTCACTTACTTACCTTCTCCACCAATCACAATACTATAGAATACCACGTGTTTATACTCCGAAATTATTGAATAATTATTCCTTTAATAATTCAATCAATTCATTTAAAAAAAATTAATGATTAAATATCAATAATTATATAAATAATTTTTTTAATTAGTCTTTTACGTAAACGATTCAAATTAATTAATCTTTTACAATGAATGATTTGAATTATCAATGTGATTCCACCAAATCTAATCACACCTCTCCTAACAAAAAAGATAGTTATTCCACAAATTATTTTTAATTTGGAAAAACTGCTCAACACTACCGCCACCACTATTGTTACCATTGCTTTAATTTATTAGGCAAAAATAACTTAAATAAAATTGAAAATAAATTGATTATTTAAAAATTGAGAGAATGGTGCTTTTAGTTTATACTTTATGATTATCAATTTTTAATTTACAATAAATTACACTAAACAAATTGTTGGCTTTTTGGCTTTCGAAGGGTATTTTTGTAAATGCGAGCGTGCCAGCAAGGATCAATCAGTCCTTACAGAAATTATAATTGCCAACCAATTATCAGATGATTGTGTTTTAGTTCTTTCAGCCTCAATGAAGAGGACTTTTACTGGTGGCTTGACTTAGGAGAATTTAAGCAAAATAACAGGTAAATGACGAACAATTGAAGTATTTTATTAAAATGAAAACTTACAATGATCCAAACTCAGCTTCGTAGAGGTTTACAGCAACAATCTACTTGAAACTACTCCTATGAATGAAGTGCAGTGCAGGAATTTAAAGTGCAGGAATGTAAAGAACAGGTATTTAAAGTGCAGGAAATGTAAAGACTGGAAATGTAAAACTGGAAAAGAAAATATGAAGTAAATGACTGGTTTGTTGGATCTGAGTCTGGGGGTTTTTTCTGGGGGCTTCCTTGCTATTTATACTTGTCAAGGATGACCTTCGAACTGCACTTCAAACCGTCGAATTGCTCCTCCGCTGATCATGTTGCCTTATAAGTAGTTCCACTACGCCATCACTTGCAGTTAGGCTTCCCTCCTATATTTGAATTTGAATGTGAGTAACCATTGAAGCCACGTCACCTTGCATCTCTTTACTGATCCAATGCTGCTCAGGTCACGTGAGAACCAATATTAACTGTCACGTGTACGATTAGGATCGAAGACTTGAATAGTCTTCCTATATTACCCTTACTCTGCCACGTGTCGAATTGTAACTGGCTTTTACAAAATATGTAGCCAACATTACCCCCCGCACTAATATACCCAATACTTGGTGATAGTAGTGGATCATAGTCGTGCATGGGCTTTGTGCTTTTAGAAACACAACCGTCACCCATTGATGATTACTTGCATTAATTTTATTTCCAACCTTTGGAATATCCCCACCACCTTAGTAATCGAGCGGACTGATATCTCTTTCATGGCTGAACCAAACTTCTTCTCTATTGATAAAGTACATGAAAAGTCATCTGATGATGCCGTTTCTCCTCGAAGGAAATTCCATACATTAATTAGCCACCTTTAACCAACTTCCTGTATTTAAGTCATGGAGGTCTTCGCAAATTATCGATCTTTGGACTACGAACATATTGCCCTCAATCCTTTAATTTAGAAAATTGCAGACATGGACATAGGAGATTCTTCTTCATAGTCTGCATGGGATAGAGCTGTGGCTCCTTCTACCTTCGAGGGTTCTGGGATTTCTGGCTGGTTGGAATCTGAGGCTCGTGTCTTAAGGGAGCGAATTAACCATCATTTTGTTGAATTCACTGACCCTTTAGATTTCCCTTCGGATGCTCGAAGCTCGGTAGTTTACCCTTATGTGCCCATCGACCTCCAACGCAATTTGGAGGACAATTTACTTGTAGCATGGTACACATCCTCCATGCCTACAAGAATAGTGTCTGCCACCCGACTCCTAGAAGAGGCCCAAGGGCACAATCCATCATCTTTAGCCAAGAGGGCGAAACTCTGCTCTTCCGATTGGCTTGATTACATTAATGCCTTTGTTCCTTTTGCTTTCGCGCCATCTCCTGAAATGGAAGCATCCACATCTTCTTCTCCATCTCCTGAATTAGAAGCATCCACACCTTCTCCTCCACCAACTCCCTCTTGGCCAGAGAGACTGGGGCTCACCCTTTCTGCGGATAAGGTCTTTCTTCCTTACATGCCTCCATCTTCCCCTACTCCAGCTGAGCGAAAACAAGTCCAGTTTTTGCTTGCAGCCTTCTCTCATTTGCCTTTCGACGTTCTGGAGGACGATGTTCCTCTCAAGAACTTTCGATGGGCTTGTGATATTCTAACTCGGGGTCAGGTCCTTAGCCCCATTGCTTAAATAGAACTCCACATGTTTCTGGACCAACTCCCATTACTCCTTCACTGGCATCGAACTGCCATGGCAACTGTTCACTCTTTGGACCAACTCTCGTCCCTTCAAGTTCATACCCAGTACGAAGCGGAGAAACTCATCGAGAAATTCGATGACTTCCAGAATAAAGACTCTGCATTGAGGATGACATGGAGATGGGCGAACTGGAGCGAGGATTGAAAGAAGCAGCATTCGAAATAAAGGCTGAAGAGCTCTTTTATCAAGTGAGAGCACATCAACTTCAGCAGCCAATCCTGGAAGAAATGGAAAATAGAATGAAGAAAGAAAAGAAATTCATCGACCATAGTTGGACAACATTTCATGATCTTGTTATTTATTCCATTCCTTATTTCTATGAGTTTGAACTTGTACCCAAAGAGGGTCATTCGAGGTAATTGCTTTTCCTTTAATACAACTAAGACTGTTTTGGCATTATTTCATTCTGCCTCCATTCCTCTTCAAAAGCAATTTTAGAACTTCTTTATGAACAAACTCATTCTTCGAAACTGGACACAGTTGTTAAAACACTAAAATCAACACAAATTCTTCCAACTTTTGGAATAAAATTGACAATTTTGCTGATTTTCATTTAGAATCAGTGCTTCGAATTTAACAATCTTATCCTTCAAATATAGATCCAATCAATTCCAATAAGGATGCTGAGATGAATTTTCCAATTCATGGGCTATGGTTACCAACTCTTGTTGATTTTTGTTTAGAATTGGTGCTTCGAATTTAACAATCTTTCCCCTCAAAGCCTGTTTTAATCATAACCAAAATATAGTCATGGTTAGTACTGACTAGTTTTGCAACAGTCCATACTTACAACAATATGGAAACTGCTCTTGGGGTACACTGTTTTAACCGAACAAACAATTCTCTGTGTAAATACAAACCAACTACCGGTTTAGATGTTTCGAACAACTATTTACTTCCTTAAGGGTCCTCAAGCTTTGCCTCAAGGGTATTACTTTTGTTAAGAAACCTACTACAGGTCTTTGATCTCCCCGAAGTAAACCAATCCTTGAGTATTCTTACATTTTTAAGCATGTAATATGCTTCGAAGCCGACTTCTGTATTTCGAAACCGTTGTTGTTTGATTTTTGGCACCAAAATCTGGTTTCGAAGCCAAATATCTTACTTCGAAGCTGGCATCAACATCCGAAATGTGCTCTTCTCTCCAAAAACTATCAATATTGGAAGAGATCCTCGTATTCGTACTTTTAGTACTTAACGACTTATGGGATATATTTTTCGGACACAAAGGCTTTTAAAACCCTTTTGTTTCGCGTTCTGGAATTACTTACGCTCTTAACGTACAAACCCTCATCAGTCTTCCACTTCTCTCCACTCTCTTCTTTACAAAAAGCATACTATCAATGGCTTCTTCTTCACCAAAAGTGCCAGTCATAGAGCATGTGAGCTCATCTGTGGCCTTGAAAAGACTCATTGATGCAGAATGTGAGAAGTACAAGGCTGGGGAGAAAAACGCTATCGATGGGCGTATTTTTGTCCCTCGTCGCCATGTGCAGCAAGATTTTGTGCTCGGGCCCATATTCAAAGAGATCCTTAATGAGCTTCCAGACCTATATCCTCGCCTGGAGAACCAATGTCTCCTTTATGAAGGTGGCCTCGACTGGAGGAATTGGAGAATCAATCGCCCTCACCGATGCTGGCCCACGGTGAGACCGGAGTGGCAAGAATGGTATGACCGGGTCATCCCTGCTAGGACACTGGACCTTCAAGAGCTCTGCCTTCTCGATGCTCTCCGACTATCTAGGGTAACTATCTCAGAGGACCCTTTCCTAGTTCCTGTTGCTTTATGTTTTTGGAACCCTATCTTTAATTTCTTTCAATTTAGATGTGGGATGATGGCCCCTACTGTTCTTGATATTTGCCATCTAGTAGGAGTATCCCCTATTGGTACCCCCATTACACCAGATTTCCCTGACTTAGCAGTCCCTTTCTCCTTCCACTCTCTTAACTCATCTTATAGTGATTTTGTTAAAGCTGAGAATAAAAGAGATGGCCTGGTAACTGATAGGGAATTCTTTTCCTTCTTGTTATATTAACTTTGCAAATTCCTCTTCTGCACCTCCTCCCAAAGAATCATGCCTGAATTTGCCCCTCTTGCCAAAGCCTTTGTTTTGCAGAAAATGGTAGCCTTGGCCCCATATGTTCTAGGCCATGTATATAGAGTTTGTTCCCTCTTTTGTGAGAAACCCTTAGATGCTAATCAAGGGGGGCCATTCTGGATCTTTCAGCTTTGGCTTTTCGCCTATTTTACTGAATTACAATCCAAATGCCTTAAATTTTCTGGGCTACACTCTCTTACCCATGGCATAAGACTGGCTAATGCTTCACTTTCTCCCCTACTTTTGCCTTTTATTTCTCTTTCTTCCATCAACTACCAGCTGTCCCTCCTACTCACCGTTTCCGTCCCTTCGAACCCAGCATTGGTCCAACTTGGTTGAATAATTTCCTAAGTGACAGGCTCTGTGCCTCGCCTGCTCACAAGGATATATGGGCTTCCCTTCTGCTTCCTAGAGAGCTATTTATCGGGACTACAAATCTCAGAGCTTATAAATGCATAGCTGAGCCTTATTGTCCTGCTCAATTTGCTAGACAATTTGGCTTCACACAAGGGGTCCCAATACCTCTCTGCAGCAACACCAATTTGAGCCTTACTCGGAGAGATTTGAAGGTTCGGAGGTCAAGGCTAGAAGAGGCAACCTTCAAATTTATAGATGACTTGGCCAATTTTGAGTATACCCCTTTCATTCCTCAAGGTACCGTATTGAAGAGATACCAAAATTGGTGGGTGAGCAATATGGAAGTCTATTTGGCCATTTCACCTCAAAACCTACTAAAGGTGTTGGATGTGCTCAAGCCCCAGGGAGCTGGAACTGTTACTTCTTCCACTGTGCCTCTTACAACCCAGTTCATTCCTGCTACCTCAACTCCTCCCAAAGTCACTCGAGCTGCTTTGAAGAAAGGTATGTACCTTTGTTTTCTATCCTTCGACTTTCTCTATAATGCTGGTTATCTTATTCTTAATTCTTCTTCTGTGAAGGTAGTCAACAGCAAAAGAAGAGGAGACTCCTTGAGCTAGAAAAGGAAATATCTGAGGTTCAAGTAGAAGAAGAAGAAGAAGAAGAAGAAGAAGATCAAGAGCAGGAGTCTCCCTTGAAAAGAAGGAAAAAAGCGATTGACTTGGTTCAACAGAAAACAGCTGCTAGAGAAGTAGAAGAGGAGCTTTTTTCTAGGGAATCCGGATCTTAGACTGAAGAAATTGAGAAGGAGCCGACAATACCAATACAGAGAAAAAAGAGAAGAAAGATAACTGTCCCTCCTTCTGATTTCGTCGAAGACTCCGATTCCAAGACCATTGCCGAAGCAATAGAAAAAAGAAGGAAAGTGGCTGCTTCAGCTACTAACTTGGTTGAAGATCCCGTCCACGAAGCAGCTGCTAAGGCCGTAGAACAAGAGTATTCCAAGGCCATAATTGTCTTCGAGAGGGCTGAGAAGAGGCGGCAGCAACAATTTCTAAGAGAGGAAGCTGCTGCTGCTGATGTATTACAAAGGGAAACGGCAAGAAGGCAACAGACTGTCAAACATTACTCCCTTCGCAGCTCTCCCATTAGTGCTAGCGCTTCTGGAACAAGTAATTTCTTTCATGCCTCTATTCTTTTCTTGTCGAATCTTTAATATTGAGACTTGACATTACTTTATATTTCTCCCTTTGCAGCAACAACCACTGAGCCTATCCCTCAATTTACTTCTCTTTCGAGCCTTGCTCCTCTCTCTCTTTCCAAGGAAATTCCAACTGCTACCTCTTCTTCGAAAGCAGCTAATTCCCCAATTGAGGGTGCTGGTAGTTCTCTAACTCATAATTCATCACCCTTGCCTACTTCCAGCCCCTCCTCGCTTGATTCTTTGGTGGCTAAGACCATAGAGACTGCTAAAGATGCTCCATCTATTTCTCCTATCCCCATGCATTCCTCTGTGCCTTCCACCACAACTCTCTCTGCGCCTCTCATATCTATGGATGAGGTTGATGTCTTCGAAGCCAGACTAGCTAGTCTCTTCGACATACCCTCTACCTCTCCAACATTGAATGTTGAAGCTGAGCCATTAGTTTTGGCTGACTCCTTGCTGGAAATTTTTGAGAGCTCTCCTTCCTCCAACAGCAAGCCCTTTGCACCTTCGATAGACCTGGACACATGCCTAGAACTGTTGATTTCTTTTTTGAGGATAACCTTCGAGGCTCTGCAAAGGCCTATAATCAGAAATGGGTTCCTCCAATGCTGCAAAATTGCTGAGCAGTCTGGCATGAACGTTTCAAGTCATCTATCTCAGGCAGCAGCTACTGTCGATTTTTACATTAGCATTTGTCAAGCTGCCAAGGCTGAGGACGAGAAACTGGCTGGCGACCAGAGTTTTGTTTCCCAAGTACATACTGAAGTGTCAAAGCTTAAGGAACAACACTCCTATGCCTCCCACTTTCGAGTCCAGCTGCTGGAGAGGAAAGCTCAACTTGAAGAGGAGCTGGTTGCAGTGAATCAAGCCTTAGTCCGAACTGATACCAAATTGCAAATCACCAACCAAGGACTGGCTGATCGAAAGGGAGAGATGGCTGCAGCTATTCAACTAGTTTCATCACTTAGCAATAGGAAATCTATTGTACAAAAACAATTAAGACACTGTAATGATTTTTCGGCCAATTTGTGGCAAAATGTACTTAATTCTTTATGAAAGCACAAATTTTTACCTGTCATCTGAGTAATCTTATGTTCTTGTACTTAATGTTTATTTTATTCCTTGTGTTTCCCAAATGGTTGGAAAATAAGGCTTCAAATATCTGCCATTAATCTTTTTGGGATGTATATACCCATTCAAATTTCTCAAATGGTATGCTCCAAAAGGCAGAACTCTATGAATTTGATATGGTCCTTCCCAGTTAGGTGACCATTTGCCAAACTTATGGCTTTTAATTCATATTGGGAGTATTGTCTTCCATACCAAATCACCTTCATCAAAGCCAATGTGTTTGACCTTCTTATTATAATTCTTGGCTGCTTTCTTCTTTTGGAAAAGAATGCTATTTAATGCCAAAATTCTGGCTTCATCTATGCCTTCTAACTCCAAGCACATACTTTGATGGTACTGCTCAGGATCTAACTGATCTTGGCATCTTACCCTCAAAGATTTAACATTAATCTCCACAGGTAACACTGCATCATGCCCATATACTAAGGCATAAGGAGTGACTCCTGTGCTTGACCTTGGGGAAATTCTGTAAGCCCACAAAACATACAACAACAGGTTATGCCAATCCCTAGGATTATCTTCCACAACCTTTTGTATTCCCCTTTTCAAGGACTTATTGGATGATTTAGCTTGGCCATTGGCTTGTGCATAATAGGGTGTGGAATTAACAAGGCTAATTCCAAACTCTGCCACAAAAGACTTCACCATTTTCCCATCGAACACAGTCCCATTATCCACAGTTATGGTTTATGGGATGCCAAATCTATGGATCAGATCTTTGATGAACCCAATGACCTCTGTCTGGTCTACAGCCTTGTAAGGCTTGGCATCGACCCACTTAGTGAAGTAATCAGTGGCCACTAGAATGAAACAATGATGCTTCGAAGAAGGTGGGTGTATTTTTCCCATCATATCCATGGCCCATCCTCTGAATGGCCAAGGCTTCACTACTGCATGTAGGTCAGTTATGGGCACATGCCTTATTGTGCCATGCTTTTGGCATGCCTGGCAACCCTTTGCATATTCTATGCAATCTTTAAGGATAGTTGGCCAATAGTAGGAATGCCTTCGAAGCAGCCATCTCATCTTCACACCAGGCTGATGAGCACCACAGATGCCTTCATGAACCTCAGCCATAGCTGTTAATGCTTCTTTTAGACCTAAACATTCCAACAACAAACCATCTCCCCCCCTTTTGTAGAGAGTATTACCATATATCATGTATTGCATAGACTGCAATTTAATTCTCCTGCTGGCCTTCGAAGATGGACCAGCCAAGTACTGCATTATTGGATGCCTCCAATCCTGTTCTTGTAAGTCATTATGATTGACTTCCAGGACCACATTCCTTTTATTCAGAGGTGGTATTAATTTCTGATATGTTGTTTGGCTTATGTCTCTTTGGGCATTATCCCTTCTCTTGAAGTTCGAAGCTTTCTGAGCCACATCATTAGCTCTATTGTTCAAGAATCTTGGAACATGAGTTACATTTGCTATTTGAAACTGAGAAAGCAGATGTAATGCAACAACATAGTATGGCAGAATACTTATGTTTTGACACTTGAAAATTCCTTTTAGTTGGTTAACCACCAATTGAGAGTCTCCAAATATGTCAACTGCATGTACTTGTAATCTAATAAGAATTTCTAGTCCCACTATTAAGGCTTCATATTCAGCCTGGTTATTGGAACAGGTAGCTTCATCCACTTTGAAACCATGTGTGGTTTCTACCCCTTGTGGAGATTTAATCATAATACCAATTCCAATTAAGCCATTGGCGTTCGATCCATCGAACCACATCTGCCATGGCTCAACACTAGCCATGCCAAGTTCCATTATCTCTTGGCTCTCTGTTTGAGATGGATGGTCTGACAAAAAATTGGCCAGAACTTGCCCTTTTACTGCCCTTTGAGGGACATATTCTAAATGAAATTCTGATAAGGCTAGTATCCCCTTGCCAATTCTTCCCCTCAACATAGGTCTAGATAACATGTACTTAACCAAATCTGTAGTTGCAATTACCAAGACAGTTGTAGGTAAAAGATAATATCTTAATTTCATTGCAGCAAAATACAAAGCAAGACACAGCTTTTCTACAGCTGAATATTTACATTCACAAGAATTTAAAAACCTACTAAGGTAATAAACAGCTTGCTCCTTGCCTTCTTCATTGTCTTGGGCCAAGAAAGCTCCTAATGAATCTTCTGCTGCAGCTATGTACAACTTCAAGGGCTTATTACCCTTTGGTGGTATCAGCACTGGAGGGTTGGCCAAGTAGGCTTTGATACCTTCGAAAGCAATTTGATGCTTTGCTGTCCACACAAATTTCTCTTCATCTTTCAGCCTTAACAAGGAAGAAAATACTTTAGTTTTCCCTGCAGTGTTAGAAATGAACCTTCGAAGAAAGTTAACCTGTCCAAGGAACCTTTGTAATTCTTTCTTACTTGATGGAGGCCTGGCTTCAATGATGAGTTTGGCTTTATTTTGATCAATCTGTATTCCTTTCTTGTGCACTACATAACCCAAGAAGTTTCCAGAGGATACACCAAAAGCACATTTAAGAGGATTGAGTTTCAACTTGAACTTCCTCATTCTTTCAAAAGCTGCTTCTAAATGAAACAGATGCTCCTCCATGGACTGGGATTTCACTACAATGTCATCAATATAACACTCTAAATACCCTCCAATGAGGTCATGAAAGATAGTGTTCATAGCCCTTTGATATGTAGCCCTAGCATTCTTCAGGCCAAATGGCATTTTAACCCATTCGAAGGTGCCAATATTCCCAGGACATCTGAATGCTGTCTTGTGGATATCCTCCTCCGCAATGCAGATTTAGTTATAACCAGAGTGTCCATCCATCATTGATAAAACTTGATGCCCTGCTGAACTGTCTACCAACAGATCCACTATAGGCATAGGGTACTCATCTTTTGGAGTTGCTAGATTTAAGTTTCTGAAATCAATGCATACCCTCATTTTGCCATTCTTCTTAACTACAGGCACAATATTAGATAACCATTCAACATACCTGGCTGTCCTAATAAAGCCTGCCTTGAGTAGTCTAAGAATCTCTTCCTTAACTTTTTGAATTACTTCTAGACTCATTCTTCTTGGTTTCTGCTTGTATGGCTTGAAGTTAGGCTTTATAGGGAGCCTATGTTCCACTAATGACCTATCCAATCCTGGTAGTTCATTATAAGACCATGCAAAGTAATCTTTGTATTTCTTTAGAACAACCAACAACTGGTCCCTGTCCAGAACATTCAAACAAGCACTTATATAGGTGGGCTGTTGTATAGAACCTTCCCCTAAATTTACTTCTTCTAAGGGGTCTTGTGTCTGAGAACTTATTGAAGCTTTTTCCTTGGTTTCTTCTACCTTCGAAGCAACCTTCTCGCTCTATTCTGCTCCCAGGTTTTTTAGTTCAACATCTTTGCCCTCCTCCTCATAGACAAAATCTGTCCATAAGGCATCCTCTTCCTATATCTCCTGGACTTTTGTTTCAATGTCCAATGCATAGTATTTACCAAGGGTCAAAATTCTGACCCGTTGCTGCTCCTGTTTGCAGTCAATTATCATGGCTTTTCTCTCTTGCTCCTGTACTTTCTGGACTATTGATTTTACATCCAATGTTGAAAACTTAATTAGAGCCAAGGACTTGGCTTCTTGTGCTTCATCTCTTTGCCTACAACCAGGCATCGTTATCATCTTTAACGACAACCTCTTCATCAGCACTCTCCTGGACTAAGTGCTTCAGGTGTATCACTTCCTCATCAGCCGTCACTTCGGCTAAGCCATCAGCTTTCCTCAGTATACTAAGTGGTGTCACTCCCTCAATATACAACTTGGCCTCTGCAAAGTCTGCACAGGCTATGAAGGGTTGAGGATCTGCATCAATTTCCTCTGTCTCTCCATTGCCTAAGGCCATCATAATTTTCTGATGCAAAGAGGAAGGTACACATTTGTTAGTGTGGATCCAATCTCTCCCAAGTAAAGCATTGTATTTAGCATTACTGTCGATTACGAAGAATGCTGTCATGCAGTCCCTGGTTCCCACACTCAAGTTAATGGGTAGAATTCCCTGAGCCATCTGTTTGTCTCCAGCAAAGCCAGCAATGGTTGTGCTAGTTGGGATCAACCTGGGATTCTTTTTCCGTAGTTTCTTCAAAGAAGATTTCGGTAGTAAGTTCACTGCTGCCCCATTATCTATCAGGACTCGGTTCAATTATATCCCATCGAAGAAAGCCTTGATGTACAAAGGCTTGACATGTTGTGTCATAGAATTCAAGAGATATTCAAAAGGATATGAGAGGTTAATGCTCACCTCTTCTTCGCTCTCATATTCAGTTTCCATTGGGGTAGCCATGCCGGAATCATCCTGTACCATACTACTTGTGAATCTTCACTAGAGACTGGAATTGGATCAACTTCTTGACCATCTTGGTTCTCATCCCCAGCTTCGAATTCATGAGGTAGTATATGTACCATATTATCTGATACTGGAGGAAATGAGCCAAACTGGATGGCTGGCTGTGCCTGTTTCCCCTCTTGGCTACCTTGATCTGTTACCTCAAAAGCATCCTCCATGCTGTATTCTGGCACTTCATTGATAACAGGTTCCTTCGAATAGTTTTTCCCGACTGGTTTTTCAACCAGAAATGTTTGCTCAGCCATGAAGGCTTCGAACATTTCTTCCTCCACCATTTCTTTCTTTTGGCTTATGCCAATTTCTTCTTCTGTCTCGCTACCACTCTCCATCTGAGCTTTCTCTAATCCTGCTAAGCTATCCTTCTCTCTAGCTTTTAGTTCAGAATGAACCTTGGCCAACTGTTCTCTGTTGCAACCCACCTTGTTTTGTAGAGTTGGCTTTGGAGTATGGTCTGACTTTGGAGTCTTCTTTCCTTCTGTCTGGACCAATGAAGAGCTCTCTCTATTTTCTTTCATATCTTTCTGGTACTGAGTGTATCTGCGCTGAATCTTTCTCCTTTGTGATCTCGAAATGACTGGGACCATGTCTGGTTCCTTTGTCTTTGGGTGTTTAAGCAATACCCAATTGTTCGGAGCCACTAAAGGAGGTTTAACCATCCTTCCTTGGTTTCCAACATCTCTCTGGGCAGGCACTTCCCTAGGTTTGTTTTGCATTACAAACCAGTCTGGAACTCCAGGTACCCACGAACTTATTGACTCAGATGTTGAACTGCTTTTTTCTACCTTCGAAGCCATCTTCGAAGCTGGCTGTGAAGGTAAGTGCTTGGCTCTGACCTCATGTTTCGAGCCTGATTCAGGCCTTCGATGAAGGTGGCCACTTTCTGTCCTGCGTGAGGTTGGTCTAGGGGGCCAATCTCTGGCTTTGATCCCATATCCTGAACTTCTCTCCGGCCTTCTTTCAAAATGACTGCTCTCCATTCTGTAATAGTTAGGTGGCCTGGACTCATACAAGGGCCTCTTGCCTTTAGCATGCATTCTGTCCACTGCAGGCTCAACCACTAATGGCCGCTGCCTATCAATAGCCGGATACGGCCTTTTGTTGTAAGCATTGGTTGATTTAGGACGTCTCTGTACATCCCTGTAATATTGCTTCCCATCAACTGGAAGGCCTTTCAACCATTTATAACTCAGTCTGCACCTGGGACACATCCTCTGCATTACAGCTGCTTCTAAGGAATCATCATCCAGTGCTTCCTCATCAGAGTCTCCCCTCTGGCGTGAGAAACCGTGCCCAATAGCTGGTAGATTTCCAGTGTCCTTCTTGGTAATTGTCTGGTTAGCAATGTGCATCTGCACATTGACCTCTTCCAATTCCTGCAGAGATAGATTCTGGAAGTTTGGTACAACCACATTAGCTGCGCTTTCTCCAACTTCTGGAAAAGGATTACTGTCAATTCCTATGGCTTTTTCTGCTTTGGCTGGGAATTTCAAACTTCCTTTCCGAATTTGTTCTTGGATCCTGTCTCGAAAAACAATGTAGTTTTTAGTCGAGTGAGACCAAGAGTTATGCCATTTACAATATACTTTTCCCTTAAATTCATCTGGAGATGACAGTTTTACTCCTTTTGGTAACTTAAGGAAATTGGCCGCAAGCAAATGATCAAAAATGTCATCCGCCTTTGTTAAATCGAAAGAGTACTTCCTGTGAAGGTCTTTCTTTTTAAACTGCTGGTTAATTGTTGTATTCTTATGAATTAATGCTTCACAGATCACAGGTTCTTTGCCCACAATCTCTGCTGCATCGATCTCATAGTTAGGATCTCTATAATATGTCTTGTACGAGGCATTATTTCGATCTTGTTCCTCCTCTAGTAATGTTTCATATCTAGACACCTTATAGGTTAGTTCCACCAAATCTCTGAATTCAGTTGAGTCAAACTTCTTTCGAAGCCTGAACTCTAAGCCATTTTGAGCCAATTTTACGAATTCTGGCTCTGGCAATATGACTCTACATTTATTTCGAGCCCTTTTAAATCTAGCAATAAACTGAGTGGCCTTTTCTTCAGGCCTTTGACTCAATCTTGCCAAGTCTGCCATGGAAACCTCTGGCTCCAATTGGAAGAATTGGGCATGAAATGCCTCTTCCATTTGTTGTCAAGTCTGAATGGAGCCAGGTGTAAGGTTGATGTACCATACAAATGCTTCCCCAGTTAGAGAATTTGGGAATAATCTCAGTTTCATATAGTCATGATTAGTAAATTCACTGCATTGAGCAGCAAACCTAGCAATATGCTCTACTGTTGATTGATTTTCACTCCCATAGAAAAGGGTAAAATCTGGTATTCTGAACCCCCTTGGGTATTCATGTACCCTATCTATCCATTCTGGATATGGTTTTCTGTATATAGGAGTCTGGACCCCCCGAGCCATCGGTCCACATATCTCCCTAACAATATCAGCAATTTGGTCCCTAGGGACCATATTTTGTGCCTGCTGAACCACTACTGGAGGAACAAACACAGGGTTTGGTGGACAAACTTGTGCTTGTGGTCCTCTTGGTCCATAAGGTGGTACATTTGGAACTGGTTGTCCCTGTGGTGCAGGTTGCTGTTGGAGGTGTAGGTAACCCCTTTGAGCCTGTCCTGCGAAAGGACCTGCGAAAGGTGCTGAAACAGGTGTTGTGTCCCTTCCGTTTATGGGAAAACCTTCCAACCCCCCGGGTATAAATTCGAATAAGGGATTATTATACCCCCTAGTGCCAGGTATGGCTTTGAACATGGGATTTGTAACCATTCTTATGCCAGTTTCTTGTACTTGACCAGATCCACTAACTTGTGTGGCTTCATTGTTGAGTACTGAGGCATTTTGGCTTGCTATAGGCCTTGAAATGGGTTCATACCAAGACTGAGGTGATGGTCTTTCATAATTCTGATTACTAGTTTGACCATTAGAATGTCCATTAACTTGCATAGGCTGTTTATCTCTAGCCAATCTTTGCTGAGGGATATTTAAAACTTCCTCTGTGTGTCTTGTGTTTGTTGGTTGGTGGTTATTCATTCGATCCAAAAAGGATGTTGCCCACCTTTCCATTGTGTTCATTAATTGGTGTCCCATGGCATCTACTAGGCCATCTCATGGATTTGTTGGTTGAGTAGATGGAACAGTGGATGGTCCAATTCCTTGGTTTCGTCCAATATTATGAACATATGGTTCTTGTCCAGAAGTACTGGTCTGTTCAACCATAGGTTCTGATAACATGGGAGTTTCCACATGATGTGTTACCACATTATCCTCTGGATTAGGTATTTCTACCTCTCCTTCTACGTTTTCTTCCAAGTGTTCATTTTCTCATTGTCGTCTTCGTCTAGCCATTTTAATTAGTCCTACTGGGCATGCCAAAAATATATGTTGGCTTTTTGGCTTTCGAAGGGTATTTTTGTAAATGCGAGCGTGCCAACAAGGATCAATCAGTCCTTACAGAAATTATAATTGCCAACCAATTATCAGACGATTGTGTTTTAGTTCTTTCAGCCTCAATGAAGAGGACTTTTATTGGTGGCTTGACTTAGAAGAATTTAAGCAAAATAACAAGTAAATGACGAACAATTAAAGTATTTCATTAAAATGAAAACTTACAATGATCCAAACTTAGCCTCGTAGAGGTTTACAGTAACAATCTACTTGAAACTACTCCTATGAATGAAGTGCAGTGCAGGAATTTCAAGTGCAGGAATGTAAAGAACACGTATTTAAAGTGCAGGAAATGTAAAGACTGGAAATGTAAAACTGGAAAAGAAAATGTGAAGTAAATGACTGGTTTGTTGGATCTGAGTCTGGGGGTTTTTTCTGGGGGCTTCCCTGCTATTTATACTTGTCAAGGATGACCTTCGAACTGTACTTCAAACCGTCGAACTGCTCCTCCATGATCGCTGATCATGTTGCCTTATAAGTAATTCCACTACGCCATCACTTGCAGTTAGGCTTCCCTCCTATATTTGAATTTGAATGTGAGTAACCGTTGAAGCCACGTCACCTTGCATCTCTTTACTGATCCAATGCTACTCAGATCACGTGAGAACCAATATTAACTGCCACGTGTACGATCAGGATCAGAGACTTGAATAGTCTTCCTATATTACCCCTACTTTGCCACGTGTCGAATTGTAACTGATTTTTACAAAATATGTAACCAACACAAATCTAATATATTCGAGTTGATTTGTCTAATATATAATCAATTTAACTCAATTCACTTGAACTCATTTAATAAATAAATAAATTTGTGTTAAATTTTTTTTATACCTAACTCGTTTTGCTTGTTGATTTGCCACCTATAGCTATCTGCTCTCGTGGGGAAGGTATTTAATAAGAAAATAGTAATTCTGCCTTTGTTTCGGATGTGGGTTGATTTTTTGACTTTTTTGTTATTTTAGTTTGGGACTAAAAAGTCTTGGGATAAGTTTTTTTTGACTTTTTTGACTTTTGTAAGAAAAAAATGAAATGATTATAGTTTGGATGTAACGTTTTATTTTATTAAACTAAAAAATTTATTTTATCTTTTTGTGACTAAAATAACTCAAACCCAAACTAAACTTTCATGCCAAACAAAAAAAAAATTTATGATTGATAGTTAAAGTTAGTGTTGTGGGTCCATATCTTAAGCAAATCTAAATCATTAACTTAAAATTCTAAGTATTTTTTAGATTTTTATGTCTGGATTATAGTATTGCTCATAAGAAAAAGACTAATTTGAAACTTCATGAAGTGACAAAATATCAATTGCTTTAATGAGCAGGCCTGGCCTTGTTTGGGGTGTACTAATAAGTACACACTTTTTATCTTTTTTCTATCACATCACCTTTCTACTTTTCTGCACATCTTTTCGTAAAAAGTCAAAAAGTACAGTTATTTAGATCATCCCAAACCACCCAAAGTCCCCAACGACGAGTTAGAATTGTTTTTAAGGATGATTTTAAATGATTTAAATAATTGTATTTTTTAATTTTTTTAAAAAATATATGAAATATAATAGAGAGATAATATGACTTAAATAAGAGATAATATGATCTAAATAAAATAAAAAGATATGCTAAAATCATATATCCCAAACCATCTCCATTCAAATGGACTGGACCATCTTTATTATAGGGGATTATTATTTAGATTCTTACATATAAAATATTATATATATAAAAAATTAATCTGATAATTAAGATTATATAATATTTATTAATAATAAGTATAATTTAAATATATATATATTTAATATAATTTAAATATATATATATTTTATTAAAATAAATATAATAAAATTATGTGGTATCATCATCAACTTATCGTGATTTATTATTATTATTATTATTAATTTTGATGCAGAAATCTAAAAGATAAAAAGATTGTGATGGTCCCACGCCACCGACCTGGACCAGCAATAACGCTCTCCTTAAAGTGTATAATTTCATTGGAAAACCATGACTTGCTAGAGTGGCTTGTGTTGGTTCATAGATGTTGTTTGTCTTGTTTGATTCCTTGATTCCTTGTTATTAAGCTGTTTGTTTCTCGGATTTATTGTACCAACGGAAAAGTTGGGTTCAGGAAAAATCTTTGCAAATTGAAAACAAACACTGATTTTGCTTCTTTCACCCCGTAGAAACTAATAAATAAATAAATAGCATTTTTATTCCAGACAAAAAATTAGATGTAATTTTTAAATTCAGTCATGTAATAATTAAATGCAACACTCTCTTTTATATATTTTTTAATTATCAAATAATCATATTATTTAGGGCAAATTATACAAACAGTCTCTATAGTTTGGGGCTTGTGTCATTTTGGTCCCTAACTTTTCAATTGTAACACATTTGATCTTGAATTTTGAATTTTGTTCCAAATAAGGACAATTGAAGATATCATTAGATTTTTTAAGGGTAAAATTGTCAATTTGATAAAATATAAACTAATTTGATAAAAATAAATGCCAAACAAATATTTTTGAATTTTTAAAAATTATTTCTACCTACTAAAAATAAAATTATGTAAAATTGATAAATCTTTTAGATATTTATTTATTTTTTTTACCAAATTAATTTTTATTATGTTTGGATGATGATCATGTAAAATTAATTTGAAAAATTAATCATGTAATTTTTACTAATTTTACATAATTTTATCATTGGTGGATAAAAATAATTTTTAAAAAATTAAAAATATTTTAATGACATTTATTTTTGTCAAATTAATTTATATTTTATCAAAATGACGATTTTGCTCTTGAAAAATCTAATCATATTTTTAATTGTCTTTATTTGGAACAAGATTCAAAATTCAGAGTCAAATGTGTCACAATTGAAAAGTCAGGGACCAAAGTGACACAAGACCCAAACTATAGGGACTGTTAGTGTAATTAACCCTATTATTTACACATCATTAGATTTTAAAAATAGGTGTCAAAAGTGACTTTGTATATCATTTTTCATAAAGAAATAATTGAGAAATATTTCCTTCTTTAGCCAGTTAAAATGGCCAGATATTAAATTCGTTATATTTTAAGAAAATAATTATAAATTAATGATAATTTGTTTAAAATTTTATTGTTATGTGATATGATCATCAAATTATTGTGATTTTTTTTTTTAATATTATTAATCTTCATAAAAATCTAAAAGATAAAAAGATTGTGATACACTTGGGAAACCGCCACTAAAGCCCACTTTTAACGGCGGTAACAAAATCGCCGCTAAAGTCCTCTCATTACCGCCGTTAATGACGGCGGTCTTTGCCCGCGGAGCTCCTGCGAAACTCCGGCGAGTGGTGACCATGCGCGGCCAAAGGTTGAACATGACCATCTACAATAAAGCAAAAGTAATGTTTAAATATTTATTTAGGGAATATATTTCATGAAGAGTGGCTATGGTAGAGTGGTTAGTGTGGGTGGATGAGAGGTTGAGGGTTCAAGACTTGGGGAGTGCAAGAAAAAAGAATTGTTTTTTGAAAAATTTGAACCTATTTACAGCGGTAAGGAATCGCCGTTTTTGGTCGACTTTTAACGACGATAATTTACCTTTTTATGACGGTTGTACTTTTTCCGACACGCGCATAAACGGCGGTAACAAAACCGCTGTTAATACCGCCGTTAAAGCTTTTAACGGCAGTTTTACAGCCTTTAACGGCGGTAAAAAACCGCCGCTAAAGCCTAATTTTGGCGTAGTGATATATATATATATTAATTTTAGTTAAATTATTTGTGTATTTTGATAATTTTAGTTTTATCATATTATAAAAAAATAATTATCATATAATAATTTTGCATGATATATATTAAATTATAAAATAGTAAAATAAATACTCATTTTAATATTAAAAATAATAATTAAATTAGAAAAAAAAATTTAGTAATATAAAATTAAAAGTAATTCTAACTATGCAATGGATAGAATGAAGTTATCTAATGTGAAAAGATCAACTGGGTTCCCTTTGAAAAATATTAGTTTGTGAGACTGTAATTCCCTTTGAAAGATCAACTGGATTTGCAAATGGATCTTTTGATCTTTTTCAAGCATCATGCATTTATGGTGGTGTGCTACTGGCAATAAGAAATAATCAGATCTAAAATGCATATAGAGATGTTGAATCGAGTTTAAAGTGGGACTACACTCGAGGCTATACATAGAATACATGATTATTTATTTTTTGGTTTCAAATTAATTCATGAACTATAGGGGTGTAAATTTGGTCTGGCTCGATCCATGTCGGGTCTTGCGGGCTCCCGCTAAAATTCAGGCTGGGCCAAAAAATTAGGCCTAGGCTCAAGGGTATTCGGGCCGGTAAGCTTGTCCTCAGGCTTGGGTAGGCCTGACCATTTTTTTTTGTTTTTTAAAATTTTTTCTACGAAAATTTTATTATTTTTTTATTAAAAAAGACACTGAGCCTCGAGCAAGCTGGGCCTTGAATGGGCCTTAAGTCGGTCGATGGGCTAGGCTATAGGTTGAGCCGAACTTCAAAATGATGGCCCAGGCCCAGAGACTCGAGCTGAGCTCGGGCCCGAGTCGAAACGAGCCTAAACGGGCCGGATCCACCCTAGGCCGCGGGCGGGGCTTCGGGCTACCCATGGGCCGCGGGCCATTTTTACGCTCCTAATGAACTATATGTGTTAAGTTAATCTCTCCTAATTTCATGTTGTAATTACAAAGTAAAAGGTCAAAGGAATTAAAAATGATTGTAATTATCTATGAAAAATCTAGAAATCCTCTAGATATTGATTTGTGATTATGTATCAATTTTAAGCAGTAAATAACAATCCCAATCAAACAATCAAGACAAATCAACACAACGATTTTAACATGGAAAAGCCACAATTGGAGTGCCTCCAATTGTGATAAAAAAAACCATGGGCAAAAACCACAAAACAATCCACTAAGAAGACAAAAAGAATTATACAAGTGTGCTCTCAATTACCTAGCGAATTTACATCCAAATTGAACCGACTCCTATGTGTCTCTTCCAACCCTGTCTTCACCTTGGAATTGTCTTACCCAACGTTGAATCCATAACGCCGATGTCGAATCACGATGATGAGTCACTCCGGAATCCACCAAAGTTTCAGGCTCGAATTCTACAGAATCTACCGAAGAACAACGCTATCTTTTGTATTGAATGAAACAAACAAGCCTTTGATGTATACTTTTTAAACTAGATTTAAACTCAAACAAATATCAAAGAAACTAGCAAAGAAGCTCCACAAAAAACCCTAATATCCAAGAAGAAGATCTGGAAGTCGTAACCCTAAAAATGGATGAAACCACATATTTATAGAAAATTGATCCGCAATCTTCGCTCGAACGCAGGAAGTTCCGCTCGAGCGCAAAAACACAACTTCCAATACTTTTACAGATAGTTCAAACTTCTAGAACCAAAGATTCTCCGCTCGAGCAAACAAGTAACTTCGACATAGTTAGCGAAGTAGCAAACATGATAAGATTAAGATCTCAAATTCCTCTGCATAGGCACGATTCAAGGTTGATTCGCATCTAAAACTCATAGCCACATTGAAATAAAAGATTGAATAAAATTACAATTGAAAAGAGTTTTGTCAAATGGGATTGCCAAGAATAAAAACCTAACAATCTATATATATATTGAAAGTTTCATATTACTTGTGACACGGAGTTTAATCATGAATATGAAGAATCATTAATGGATTTAATGGATGATAACTACAGTGTGGTGAATTTTTACTAGTATAGAAGCGCTACATTAGTTTGTCTCAACTTTTATTTTTCATTGGTTAAAAGTGTATTAACTTGAATGTGTTTATATATATATATATTTAACTTGGAGTGCCGTAGGCACGGGTTATCCACTAGAAAATTGATAATTCTAAGGAAAATTTCTAAATAATAATTCCAAGTGTGTAGTGTGACACTACAAACACCAAACGCGTAGAATAAGAGGTATCCTACCATTGTTTGAGGTTATATATATATATATAACCTCAAAGACACAAAGCAACTTTACATGATCTAAAATTCTTATTAAATTTTTTATTAAAAGTATGTGTTTATATATTATTGAATGTTCAAATATATATATATATATATATTTTGACAATCAACTTGATGTCTTATATTTTTAATAAGTTTTTTAATTAAAATGACAGAGCCCATAAAGTTATTGAAGATACAAATAACACCTAAGGTTCAGACAACCAATCTATCAAAACAAATGCCAACCGAGTCAAATTAATCGCGGCCTACAACACTACATGTAGTAGCGGCGGCTGCCACTGTGGAGCCGGTTGTTGCAGTCCCGATGGATGAATTGGGTCCCCAAATCCGAAATCGATGTTTAGAAAGCCTTTCTCCTCCCTAGAAAACGTCACAATTGGATACCAGACTGCTTGAGAAGCAGTCCTACTAGAGGAGGGGCTTGACGGGGACATTGAATCCACCAATGTACTTGTTGTCACTTAAGGTTCGATTGCAATGCAACTTGAAATTGAGACGGAGGAGGTTGTTTTGGAGAGATGGGTTGTGGAGTTTGAAATTCATGAGTGTTCCATTTAGGATTGGTGTTTCCTTCCATATCTACATGGGTTGCTAACACAGTGTCATGGCCCGTTGGAGGGCCACCAGTGATGGAGACAATGGCATAGACTTTCATCCTACCAAACCTCTTGATGTCTTCAAGTACTGTTGCGGAAATGTTAGTCATGATCAAAGGTCTCAAGTGTTCCATTTTTAGGAGAGAATGATTGATTGAATGAATGAATGGGAGAGATATTGAGATAAAGAGGCTTGGAGTTGAATTTATATAAGTTAAAGTGGCTTGCAAAATGAAGACTTGGTAAAAATTATGGGAAGACTCTTTTGAGGAGATGAAGAACTATATATTATTATAACGATGACAAATTCAAATTATAGCGCAAACGAATATATGGGCTGTGTGTGTCAATTTCCGACCACACTGCCAAACAAGTACTTAGCTGGAGAGCACCAGTAGAATAGATTAAGCCGAATAACCTGTTACAGAAAGATAAGATTCCGGCGGTGGTTCGTCCACCCGGGGGCACTCCGATGATCAAGTCAGTTATCTCTCAAAGATAGTAAAAGTGCTTAACTCACTATTCAGAATACAAAAAGCGTACCTTAGACCCACGAGAGTGTCTTACTTTTATAACCAACACTGACCTAGTCCCTGTAGAAGCCTAGCTTCAATAAACTCTAGGTCAATGCCTATCCAAGACTCTCAAATAGATAAAGATAAACTCCCTAAGAGTTTTATCCTTATTTAGGCTGAAGTCCTCTCTCATTCTAGGACTCTTGTAACTTATCCGCTCATCTCGGATTCTGGTATCTCCGCAGATAACCTCGGTCTAGCTGAGATTATCTCGGCGTTATGACTAGAACACGTGGCGCCTCAACTGGCACTTTGGTGCCACATCGGCCACGTGTTGCTGCCCAAAAAATATGTCCCGACAACTGCCCCCTAGGTTCTATTATCTCGGCATCCTGAGGTGATGAAACCTATATCTTCAAATCATATAGCACGTCGGCTAAGCTTTAATTACCGGGGTCGTCACTTTGTCGGCTCCACATGACCAAGACCCGTAATCTGTTTTTTCAATGCTTTAGAACCAATAACCAAGTCTGTTTCATTTTATTTAGCCGAGATCGTCCCCCAAGCCGAAGTCTTTGCTTTATTAAATCAAGAACTCCAAGAGTTTCAACACGTGTATGAGCTGTCACGTACGGTATTTCAACTGTTTTTGCCACGCGTCTCTTCTCCATCGAACCGTACCTGATATGCGCTATCAAGTCGTGTCACTTTTATGTGCGGCGTCTGACAAGCACGTCGTCCAAGGCACATTCAATACCATTTTGCCGCCTTCTCCATGTTTTGACAAAAATCCTTTCCCTCTTTCCGTCTTTTCACTTTACATCTTTGATTTTGCACAAATTTTCTCTCTCTAAGCCTTTTTCTCCCAAACCGCCATTATCGTCTTCTCAAAAGCTCTTTGCAACTACTCCGTTAGTTTCCTTCGGTGAAACAATCACCGTCTTGCTACTTGTACCATTTGCGTTCAACTCCGGCGTATCTCACACCAGCTCCATTTTCTTCTTGGTGAGTTACTATTTTCTCTCTCTTTAGTTGTTCATACTCTGTTGCCTCTATTTTCTTGCCATGATGAACACATTCATGTTCTTCAGTCTCCATCTGTGATTTAAACTTCATCATTCGTATATTTGAGTATGTTCTGACTTTGCAATTTTTTGTTTATCCAATTAGTTCTTGATTCTTGACCTTTATGTACAAATTACACACACACTCGCTCCACTCTGCCACTGTTCTTGGCCTTGCACACCTGCACAAATTTATTCAATGTTGTTTGATTTCTTGCCCGTCTTCTTAAGTCTGAATCACGTCTTTGTTTATGTTTTCCTGCTATTTTTTTTTCCCGATTCTTGCCTTTAATCCTTCTGTTTTAGTAACTCTAGGATTGGGATTTGCTTTAGATCTCCAAACTCTAGGAAAAATTGAAACAAATTCCATTTAGATCCTCAAAAACCCTTACCCCAGCATACGTTTTAGTTTTGCCGAGGTCCTTTAAACGTTTAGACAAAAAGTACTTCCTTCTAAAATCCGACACCTCGTCCCTCTAGCCGACATCATGGGTATGTTCAGGTGGAGGGTAAACACCCCAACTAAGTTAGACTACTTTAGGCAAGAGTTTGCCATCCCTGCCGACGTTCATCTTAGGTTGGATGGGGAGGAGGACTCCATCATGCCCACAAATGACTCCATGTCTTTCCCCGTGGTAGCCTTCCTTGAGTGTGGACTTAGGCTTCCTCTTGATACCCTTTTCTGAGAAGTCCAACACTACTACAAATTGAACACAATGCAGCTTGCCATTAACTCCTATCGAGTTATTAATGGTATAATTGCCTTAACCAAAAGAGAGAATGCTAGGGTTATCCTCGCCGACATCCAGTACTGCTACACTATGTGTGGCCTTAAGTCAGAAAAAGGTTACATCTACTACCTTAAGCCGAGGTCGACGGAATACAAACTCATTGCCGACCTCCTAGACTCAAACAAGGGTGTTGGAGACGATTACTTCATCGTCTCTAGCAACTGGGAGTTTCAACTAGTTAAATGACCTTCACCTCTATCCCTTAAGCCGAACAGTTTTCAGAGAAGGAGATGGTAAGAGCCAAGAGTCACCTTTTCTTGCTTTCAAGTCTTTCTTTCTTTGATATTTTTATATGTGTCAACGTTCGTTCGTTTTGTCTTTGCAGCTCTTCCTCAGCCCCCCAAAGGACTTCCGAAAAAACTTCTATCCTAGTAAAGATTTCAAGAGGCTGCTGGACTTGCCTGTTAATCAACGCAAGGCTCCTTTGCTTCTGAACTTCCTCCCAACATACAGATCGACTTTTCCTGACGTCCCCAAAAAGAGCAAGTCCCCTCCTTCTGCTACAACTCCTGCTACGACTTCTTCACCTCGCCCAGATCAAGGATCAACCTCGGCTCCAGCAGACCAGCCATCTACGTCGGCTCCTCAATTGATTCCACCCTTTTAGTGCTAACGCTGACGTTGCGCGCCACTTTTTGCACCAGCAGGAAGGACCTGTAGCCGAAGACGCCAAAGCGCCGAGGTGTCCTCTAACGATCCAGCCAACCCACCAATAGCTTTACTGGAAATTCGCCTTGGCTATAGTTACTGTTGCCGCCATAGCCGACGAGATGGGTGGCAAGAAGGTAGTTCTTGATGATCTTTTGGCCGACATCCCCAACATTGTTTCCATACAATCTTCACCATCAGAATCTCAGCCAAAGTCAAAGCCAAAGAGGCTGAAGAATGCCCAAGCCAAGGTAACGGTGACTCAGATTGATATGGAGGACATCTTGCTGATTTCAAAATTGGCCGAGGGTGAGAAAACCTCCTCCGCCGCCGAGAAGAGGCCCGCCGAGGCCGAACCATCTGAATCCACCAAGTCAAAGAGGCCGAGGTCGGCCTCTGCGGCCACCTCGGGGTCCCTCAAATCTGATGCCCCCTGGGCCCCCTCAATCACAATTGAGGACAAGCCAGTTAGAGCTAGTGACATCGCCGATGACATTGAAGTTGGCATTGCCCTCTCTATTACCTTGCTCCTTCCTAAAGATCTCGACCGCAACGCTGAATTCAGCGAGTATGAAAATTTTGCTCTAATGTTGCAGCGCTCCGTACAAGTAAGCCCCTGACACTTGGTACTTTTCATTCTCTGCTCTTTCATACTTAGAGAGTTTTACTAACTTGTTTTTTCCATTTCTCCTAGGCAATCCAGCATGCCCACTCTTTCGGGATGCAGGCTTTCGCCATCAAGAAGGAGTTGGTCCAAAAGACCAAGGAGGCTGCCAATTCACTCAAATCCCTCAACAGAGCCGAGGGCAAGATGAAGGCTTTGATGGACCAGGCCAATGCAGCCAAGAAAGCTCAAGATAAAGCCGAGGAGAAGGCATGCACTGCTGCGGCCATTGCTAAGGTCTTTGAAGCCGAGAAGAAAGAGGTTGAAGCAAAGATGATCGAGGCCCAAAAAGAACTCCAAGATGCCTTGGCCACAAAAGAGGCCGAGATCAAAGCGGCAGATGAGAAGGCGTATACCGAGGGGGTAGCCGACGTCAAAGAAGACTACAAGAAGCAAGTGAAGCAGGTATGCAACAAGGGTTTCACCCTTAGTTGGATGGCTTCTTTAAAAGAGTTGGCTGTCCTCGAGGATTCTCCTCTCAAGAATGCTAGCAACCTCGTCCTGCCATTCCCTTCCTCTCCAATCCAGTCCGAGGACGAAGCTGAGTCCGAGGATCAGGCTGAGTCCAAGAAGAATGAAGAAGCCGCTAGGGCCAAGTCCCCAACTCTAAATGAACAAGTCTTGGACTTGACTCAGGATGAGAAGGATGAGGTCTTCAAAGATGCTACCCTTGAGAAGACAACATCTGATGTGCCTATCGCTGAGAAGAGCATCGACCAGACTCTTCAAGAGATCGATGCCGAGCTCGCGGCTGAGAAGGCTGCCGAGAAGAGTTCTTAGATGTCTTCCGAGGCTGGGACACAACCAACTGTTGGCACTGAGTAGTCTAGTTTTGAAGCTTTTCTTTATTTCTTGTACCTTGTACTTTCTTCTTTTTAACAATGTTTTAGCTTTTATTTGGCCAATGTGCCTTTTTCTACTCTGAACAAGTAATCTCCAATATCAGGCCGGAGTGCCTCTTTGTATTTGAACTTCCTTATTTGAATGCAAGTATAACTTTATTTTTGCATTTCTTCTGAGTGCTTGGATGTATGCCTTTTCTTTACTATCTTGCATGATTCTATACTTAGAATAATTTGCATGTTTTTGAAGTACACCTTAACTGTGCAATCTCCTCGGGGTAAAGTACCTCGGATATACCCACCGGCTATTTATCTCAGCCTTGGCTTGCCGCTTGAAAATATTTTCACAAGTGTTAGCACCTTACTTTTACTTATCAAGATTTCTGTCTTCCATTATGTTCCAAGTCTTGGCAACATGGTAATCTCGGCAAGTACGTAGATAATTCTTTCAACATAATCCTGGCTCAACTTCAACTTGTAATTTTTCGTAAAATTTCAACAAGTGTTAAACCAATCTTCTTTCAACATAACCTCGGCTTAACTGCAACTTGTAAATTTTTCTTAAAATTTCAACAAGTGTTAGACCGACCTTAGCTTGTAAATTCCAACTCCCAAGCATCATTCTTCCACCCTTCTGCCCCCTAATGTGAACTTAAGTTCCACTTGGGTTCTCATTAACCATGTGGCTTTGACCTCGTCGCCGAGGTGATATTCAAACAAAGACTGTCCGAGGTTACCAACCTTGGTCTCTCTGTTTAATCTATATACTTAGTTTCAATCTGTGTTTGACTCTGCCGATATGCCAAGTCCGGGTTAACTCAACTGAGTTCAACTCTATTATATGCAAGTATAATTCAACTCTGCCATATAATAAGTCTAAGTTATTCGTCATGTTTCAATTAGAAACATCGCCAACTTAGTTCAACTCTATTATATGCAAGTAGAAACTCTGTCATATAATAAGTCTAAGTTATTCGTCATGTTTCAATTAGAAACATCGCCAACTTAGTTCAACTCTATTATATGCAAGTATAATTCAACTCTGCCATATAATAAGTCTAAGTTATTTGTCATGTTTCAATCAGAAACATCGCCAACTTAGTTCAACTCTATTATATGCAAGTAGAAACTCTGTCATATAATAAGTCTAAGTTATTCGTCATGTTTCAATTAGAAACATCGCCAACTTAGTTCAACTCTATTATATGCAAGTATAATTCAACTCTGCCATATAATAAGTCTAAGTTATTCGTCATGTTTCAATCAGAAACATTGCCAACTTAGTTCAACTCTATTATATGCAAGTAGAAACTCTGTCATATAATAAGTCTAAGTTATTCGTCATGTTTCAATCAGAAACATCGCCAACTTAGTTCAACTCTATTATATGTAAGTATAATTCAACTCTGCCATATAATAAGTCTAAGTTATTCGTCATGTTTCAATCAGAAACATTGCCAAGTGACTGGTCGGTCATACTACACAAGTTTTAAAAATCAAGCTAAGACTTTATTATTACTCCGGCTAATAACAAGAAACTTTAAAAAACAAGAAATCTAATGATAAAAAAAATTTCAGATTGCAAGTATTCCAGGGTCTTGGCAACTCTTTGCCTTCACTATCTTCAAGCCGATATGCACCATTGCCCAAGACCGAGATGATTCTATAAGGTCCCTCCCAATTTGGGCCAAGCTTGCCCTCTCTGGGATCCTTCTTGTTGCCAACGACCTTTCTTAGGACGATGTCCCCAATTCGGAACTCTCGTGGGTTAACCTTCTTATTATAAGCCCTGGCAAGCTGCTACTGGTATGACCCCAGCTAAATTGTTGCCTTCTCCTTTATTTCTTCTAGCAGATCCAGGTCTTGGGCTAAGAATGCCTCATTGGTCCCATTTTCTACTCCCTGGATTCCGATCCCAGGGATGCCGACCTCTAGTGGGATTACTGCCTCTATGCCAAAAGCCATGGCAAATAGGGATTCCCCAGTTGATCTTCTCGGCGTAGTCCGATATGCCCAAAGTATACTGGGCAACTCATCTACCCACTTTCCCTTTGCTGCTTCCAGCCTCTTCTTGATCCCATCCAAGATAACTTTGTTGGATGCTTCTGCTTGTCCATTGCTTTGTGGAAAACTTGGAGTGGAAGAGTAATTCTTGATCTTGTACTTTGCACAGAAACTCTTGATTAGCTTACTGTCAAACTGTGTACCATTGTCTACTATTATTGCCCTTGGGATCCCAAACCTGGTGATGATGTTCTTCCATATAAAGCTCTTCACATCAATATCTCGAATCTTTGCAAGGGGTTCAGCTTCTACCCATTTGGTGAAGTAGTCTGTTGCTACTAGCAGGTACTTCCTTTGTCCAGTTGCTTGAGGCAGTTGTCCAATAAGATCCATGCCCCATTGGGCAAATGGCCAAGGGCTGGACACTGGGTTCAAGTCTGCTACTGGTTGATGTATCAAAGGTGCAAACCTCTAGCACTTTTCACACTTCTTGACATAAGCTTCAACATCTTTCTGCATGTAGGGCCACCAGTACCCCTAAGTAATGGCCCTATGAGCGAGTGACCTGCCCCTTGCGTGGCTTTCACATACTCCTTTGTGTATCTCATATAAGAAGTCTTCAACTTGTGAAGAATGTACGCACCTCAAAAGGGGTCCAGTACAAGATCTTCTGTAGAGATGTCCTTTTGCTGTTAGGTTGAATCTTGCCGACTTCAGTCTGATCTTGTGTGTTTCTTTATGATCATCTGGCAGTTTTGCCTCTTTAAGGAATACTATTATTGCATCCATCCAGCTTGGTCCCATTTCCACACACATTGCTTCATGTTCTGTATTCAGTGGTTCTATGCTTGGACCTGACAAGTAGTCCACCATTATCGTCCTTGCCTTTCCAGGTTTTATTGCACTAGCCAAGTTAGCCAGAGCATCAGCATGGCTGTTGTCATCTTGGCTAACCTGCTATAGTCGGCAATTCTGGAATAAGGCTACCAGTCTGCCCACCTCCTTTACATAGGCCGACATTCATTCATCTCGGGCTACGTATTCGCCTGTTGCCTGGTTGGCGATAAGCTGGGAGTCATAGAAGACTATTACCTCGTCAGCTTCCATTGTTGCTGCCAGCTTTAATCCTGCGATTAGTGCTTCATAGTCTGCTTCATTGTTTGAGGCTTTAACCCTAAACAAATGGATTGTTCTAGTATCTGCCCATCTGGAGACACTAGTACTACTCTTGCCCCCGCTCCTTGTCGATTTGAACTCCCATCAACAAACAGCCGGAAGGAATCGCCGATGTAAATACCGCATCGCCTGAGTTTCTCTTCCTTTCTTTGTTCTGCTCTCCCTAGCTGGGTTTTTTGTTCACTTGGACATCGTATACCTCGGCTCAACGGAGCTCAATGTATGATGGCACCTAGTGTGAACTCGGCCAAAACTTGGCCTTTGATTGCTGTTCTGGGTCTGAATTCCAGGTCATATTGGCCCAACACCACTGCCCATTTGGCTATTCTGCCTGTCAGATCTCCCTGCTGCAACAGGGACTTCAAGGGATGCTTAGTTAACACCACAATTTTGTGGGCTTGAAAGTAATGATTCAGCTTCTTGGAAGCCATTACTAAGGCCAGTGTTAGCTTCTCCAAAGGTAGGTTCTGGTCTCAGCATCAGATAGGGTTTTGCTCACGTAGTAAACTACCATTTGCTCTCATTTTTCTTCTCTGATTACTACTGCACTCACTGCATGCTCTGAGACTGCCAAGTATAAGAACAGCTCCTCTCCAGGTATTGGATTTGAGAGAACTGGAGCTGTGGTCAAATACTTCTTCAAGTCGGCCAAGGCGACTTCGCACTCTTCTGTCCATAAGAAGTCTGTGGCTTTCTTCACTAGGCTGAAGAAAGGTTTACATTTGTCAGAGCTTCTACTTATAAATCTATTCAAGGCTGCAACCCTTCCAGTCAACATCTGCACTTGCTTTGCCGATGTTGGGCTCTCCAACTCCAAAATGGCCTTAATTTGATCGGGGCTAGCCTCAATGCCCCTTCTGGTAACCAAGTATCCTAAGAACTTACCAGACCCAACTCCAAATGCGTACTTCGATGCACTAAGTCGGAGTCGATATGTTCTAAGGATGTCAAAAACTGCCTTCACGTCTTCCAGATGATCCTCAGGTTCCTTGGTCTTCACGACCATGTCATCTATGTATGCCTCCACTGTTCTGCCTATTAGATGCCTGAACATCTTAGTCACCAATCTCTGGTAAGTTGCTCCTGCATTTTTCAGCCCAAACAGCATCACTCTGTAGCAATACAGCCTTTTTGGGGTGATAAATGTAGTCTTCTCCTCATCTGGAGGGTACATAGCTATCTGATGGTGCCCTCTGTATGCATCTAGAAAGCTCATCCTTCTATGCCTTGAAGTGACATCCACCAATTGGTCAATCTTGGGTAGTGGGAAACTGTCTTTGAGACAAGCCTTGTTTACGTTGGTGAAGTCCACACAGACCCTCCACTTCCTATTCTTTTTCTTCACAACCACCGTGTTTGATAACCATGCCAGGTAATTTACCTCTTGAATGGCCCTGGCCTCCAGAAGTTTATCCACTTCCTCTTCTACTGCCTCGACATGCATCAACGTCGGCCTTCTTACTCGCTGGATGACAGGTTTGGCAGACCTATCCACATTCAGTCTATGACAAGTGACCTCGGGGTCAATGCCAGGTATCTCGTACGGCGTCCAGATAAACATCTCAATGTTTGCTCTCAAGAACGCTTCTAGCTCTTTTTCCTCTTCCTCGGCCAAGCCCGAGCCGAGAAAGAAGAAGTGCTCCTCATCCCCTTGCTGGACAAGGACTTTCTTCAGGGCTTCCTCACTCTTCTCGGCTGGCTCTTTGCTGACGCCATCTAGGACTTCCATGTCCTCATTGTCAATCTCTGCGACTTCTGCTTCTCATATGTTGCAGGTGGATTTCATTACTGCCATGGAGCAATTCTTTGCCTGCACTCGATCCCCTCTGACCTCCTCAATTCTGTGCTCTGTTGGGAACCGCAACAACTGGTGCAACGTTGAGGGAACAACCCCCATTGCATGCAGCCATGGCCTTCCCAGGATAGCATTGTAAGGGGAGGGAGTGTCAATTACTGTGAACTTAGTTTTTACCTTCTTGGACCTCCCTTCATTAGTCGTGTCGAAACAGAGTTTCTTCCCTTGAACATCCCAATGTTCTTTGGTGCATGCTTCTTTGGTTCGACGTGTCTTCTAGGATTCTCTTTTCGTTGATTCTCCATGCCCGTCCTCCCGTGAAGGCCAGTGAGAATGTCCCTTGGTCCTGTCGTGCTGTGGGACTACAGGAACTGTTTTTTGCCCCCATTTTCAGGCATCTTTCTTGGCCACTGGAATCGGCGTATCTTATAATGGGAACGATGGCTGCATGACGTTGTTCTGCATCATGAAATTGATGACTGTTTGCAAGTCCGCCAATTTGTATGCCATTCCCTTCATCTCTCCGTCCCTCCGCAGACATCTATCTTTCTACACCTGAAGGTCGTTCTCGTTATAATACCCGCCTCGGTCTGCCTTCTTTGGTACGTCGCCCTCCTGGCCGACATCTTTCTCTCCGAGATTCTGATCCCAAGTTTCTTCATTGCAATTATCCTTCTCTACGTTGGGATCAAAGTGCTTACCACTTCCAGTAGGGATGTCATCCCCAACCTTTTCTTTCTGTCCATCATTGGCCATCTATTCTCCTTTTTTTCCCACAGACGGCGCCAAATTGTGTGTGTCAATTTCCGACCACACTGCCAAACAAGTACTCAGCTGGAGAGCACCGGCAAAATAGATTAAGCCCGAATAACCTGTCATAGAAAGATAAGATTCCGGCGGTGGTTCGTCCACCCGGGGGCACTTCGACGATCAAGTCAATTATCTCTCAAAGATAGTAAAAGTGCTTAACTCACTATTCAGAATAGAAAAAGCGTACCTTAGACCCACGAGGGTGCCTTACTTTTATAACCAACACTGACCTGGTCTCCGTAGAAGCCTAGCATTAATGGACTTTAGCTCAATGCCTATCCAGGACTCTCAAATAGATAAAGATTAACTCCCTAAGAGCTTTATCCTTATCCAGACTGAAGTCCTCTCTCATTCTAGGACTCTTGTAACTTATCCGCTCATCTCGAATTCCAGTATCTCCGCAGATAACCTCGGCCTAGCCGAGATTATCTCGACATCATGATCAGAACATGTGGCACCTCGGCTGGCACTTTGGTGCCACCTCGGCCAAGTGTTGCTGCCCAAAAAATATGTCCCCACATGGGCTTAGTCATATAAATATTTAAAAATTATTGAACATCAAAATCAAGTATAAGACAAGAATGCAATGGATTTTTAAAAGGAAAGGAGCTTTCTACTATTTTTATTATGGAATTATGATGGAGTTATGAAGTTAAGAGAAGTTAGAGATGAAGTAAGCAATAAAGGGATGGAGAGAATTTACATTGTTCCATTATCTTGGCATCAATGCCAATTTATAGACTACAACTTTGGAGATACAAACAAAAAAGTCATCAAGCCTAAAAACAAAAAAGTCATCAAGCCTAACCGTAGGCTTTTTCGGTTTTCCAAAGGCTAGAAAAAAAGTCCTAAAATAATAAATACAATGGATCTAAAAAGTCTAAACAATAATAATTATAATGACTTTTTATTTCATATCTTCTGACAATCTCTATAGTTTCTACAATTATATACATTGTCTACCCGCCCCGTTGTTCAAAGAGGTAGATTGGTAGAGATAAGATTTGGGGATCTTATTTATCATGTAGCGTTGGTTGAAAGGATTTGTTTGACCATTTTTCACCTAACACTGTAGGTTGCTCTACATGTCCTGGATATGGTTGGAGTCGATCATGAGACAACTGCATGTAATAGTGGGGTCCACTATGCTTCCATTCTGTTTATGAGATTGTGATATTCTTCATTAGTCTCTGATGGAGGGGAATCAGAATCCTAGCTGTATCGCTCATTCCGAAATTGTTCTACATCATCCGCGGTCATGGCTAGTTCTAATGGAAGATCCAAATTATTTCTCTTTTTGAGATTTAATAACATGTCAAGAGACTCATTAATTTGCGTAGGAGACCTTGATATGTTATGGGAAAATGAGTGACAAAGAGTATTCTACCATCTGTGACCATGAATAGCAATTTTGCTGAGCCATGAATATTTAAAGCTGCCTGTGAAACAGTTATTAGACTCTCTATCCAATATTATGTTAAAAGAAGTTTTTGAATAGTTTCCAATCGCTCCCTCTTGCGATCTTCATCCAAATAATCATCTTCAAATTCAAAATCTTCAGTTTCTTTGAGATACCAAATTTGGTATGGTTGGAAAAAATGTTCTCGTTCTCGTCAACCAATTGTGCTAGAGATCCAAAAAGTAAAATATTTACTCCATCAGAAGCCTTTTACTAACCATGAGAGCATTGCTTTTATGATCATTGGATATTCTATCCACTGGATTGGATCTAAAATTTGGAAAATAACTTGATTAGTTATTCCCTAATCTATGTCTTCAAAAAACCACATGTCATGGTTTGCCATGATGGTTATTTTGAGAATTCTATCTTTAAAATTTAATTTATCACAAGATCGTTCTAAGATTTGTCTAATCTTATTACGATGATCCTCAACTCGATTTTTGATTAATAAAAAAATTTCTTTTGGAAGCAAAGTTCTTGCTTTTTCAAAAAGACAAATTCATTTTATTTGTTCAAAAACTGAATCAAAAAACTCATCTGATATGAGGTCTGATAGCTAAAGAAAATTGTTTATTTTTTCAAAATTAAAATCTTCATTCCAATTCATTTGTTTAAGGATATTGAAACAAAAATTTTACAAATCTTTTAATTTAGCTGTTTGCTCAGCTAATTTGTTAGCCAGAACTCCCATGTATTTTTGAAATTTCACTTTGTTTTCTACAATGTGAGTTTTCCAAGCTCCATTGAGTTCTGTATAAATTTCTCTGGATATACTAGGGTTGAAAAAATCTTTTATTTCAGATTCATTTGGTTTAGATGTCTAAATATTAGTTGGAACTGGGTTAGTTCTCATTTGATAAAAATTATTTTGATAAACAAGCATAGCTGGTGAATAGTAAAAAGCTTTTTTAGCTTTGATCATGCTATCATAGGATTTAAAACTTGCTCCCGGAAATTCCCAAACTTGCTTATTGCACTCATTCCATTCTGTGTAAATTTCAGGTTGTCTTCCTGCAAACACAACATAACCTTTTTCTTGTTTGGGGATTATTTTTTTAGCAATTGTTACCCAATCTTCTCGAGTAGGTTGTTTACCCTTGTCCATTTTTTCCTCTTGGTCTAGAGGCCTTCTGCAAAAATTAAAATTACTTGTTTAGTAATTTAATTTTCTGAAACAATTTATAATAAGAAAATCTGCAAGAAAATTGTTAGTACCTTTAAGGTGTTCTACCTCAAAAGTATATTCAGAAATTTTATTATACCAGGCTAATCTTCTTCCTTGCTCAATAGGTTTTTTATTGATCAAGAAATCTCTTTCTGCCATATTATCAGTACGTACAATAAAATTTTCTAAGGTTAAATAAATATGAAAACTTTTTATTGCCAATTTTATTCTAAGTAATTTTTTTTCAAAAATAATATATTTATGTTCATTTGGTTTAAATTGTCCTGAATTTTATCCACAAATTAGTTCTTCTTTTTGTAATTTTATGGGTATTGGATTTTTTTCTTGGTCTAATACTATTTTCTAATAAAGGTATCTCTTTATCATGCCATAAGTTACCTGGTATTGCGTTAAGAACACATCCCCAGCATGCTTCTGATGCATCTGTTTCTAAAATTAATTTATCACCTGTTTTAGGAAAATAAACATCTGGTAAAGTTTTAACATTTTCTTTAATTTGTTTAATTAAAGCAACATCTTCTGCTGTCCATTCGAAAATAACATTTTCCCTTAATTTGGTTAACCAAAGAATTTCTATTTTTGAAAATTTTTTGATGAAATTTCGTCCATAATTTAAAATACCTAATAAACTCTGTAATAATCTCGTCCTTTGGACAAAATATACTCTTGTAATTTTAAACCTTTCTGGTATAAAATTATTCCCAAAAATTCAATTGATTATTTTTCTAGTTCAATCTTTTTTTGTGATAAAATAATTTCATGTTTTTGGAATTTTTCACAAAGTAATTTTAAATATTTCTTATGCTCCTCCTTGGTTTTAGAGAAGATAAGTATATCATCAATATAAATTACATAACAATTCTTAAGATCTTTAAAAATTGTATCCATCCACCGTTGAAATACCTGTGGTGCTATATGTAAACTAAAAGCCATAACATTCCAGTGGTAATGTCTTTTAGGTGTATTGAAAGCTGTCAATTTTTTTGACTCTTAAGTCAATTGAATTTGCCAAAATCCACTCTTACAATCAAATTTACTAAAGATTTTTGATCCTTTGGTTAAGTTAATCAAAACATATTTTCTTGGAATAAAATATCCATCAAATTCTAAATTTTCATTTTGCCGTTCGGGCTTTTCTTCTTTTAATTTCAGCACGGTTTCTTACCATAAAAGCTGGACTAGAGTGAGGGCTTCTAGTTACTTCGATTAACTTTTTGTCTGAAAGTTCTTGAAGTTGAATATCAAATTCATCTATATCTTGTCTAGTATAGATTATTGGTCTTACTCTAATGATAATATTAGGGTTTTTTAATTTCAAACTACAATAACGCGGACTACGGTGCCATAGTTTTAATAGATTTTCACTAAAATTTTCTTCCAGAATTTTATAAATCCAATGTGATTCATCAATAGTTTTGATGATGGGAGTTAAATCACCACGCGGAATGGGCACAAACTCTTTATCACAAATATATTTATGCTGTTCTAACAATGGAATACGAATTAAGACATTGTTTATGCTTAATGAAATGGCTTTTTCTTGTATTTACATTGGAAGGTATTTATATATAAAATTATTTCCCAGAAGGAAATTTCCATGCATATAAGGAAAACATACAATTTTTGGTGTAACGCCCTCAAAATAATACATAAAATCCCACATTCTTGACATGCATTGATATAAGAGAAATAAACACTTTTTCATTCATCAGAGTAGTCCTTATAAATATATTACATGTTGATAACAAAAATAATGCCCAATGGCTTACAACTTTCCAAGTCAACACTTGGTTACACAAAAGAGAGTACTAACTCACATCATATTAAGCCCTTGGCCTGAATTTACATGTAATACAACAAAAATAACAAAAACAACAAAAAGAGTCTTCAACTCCCTAAACCTTCCAAGCTATGTCCTTGGAGGTGGCATATCACCTGGACCTGAAAATGATGTCCCATATAGGGTGAGCCACAGCCCAGAAGAGATATACTAAACCAAATATAAGCAATGACTAAAATAATAGCATTTAATAGATGGTTAACACACATAAACCAGTTATATCACAATACAGTCCCGTGACACTTGTGTCCATGTTACATTTCACCTTACTTACTTATCAACCCTTTTCATAAACATGGCTCAGAACCTGGCCTGATAATTTAAATGAGATTACATCTCACATGAATAGTACATCCATTTCTATTGGAATAACAGCTCATATTAAACACTTCTTACTTCACAATAGATACACATAATTGCTGTATCAATCTCAAACAAACACTTCCATACTTCATATATGATATACAGATTTGCTATATCAATACTTCAACAGATACACATATTTGCTGTATCAATGGAGTACATCCCCTATCTTCTCCCAAACAATGTCCGGTTTAGGAGTCCATCCCCTATCTTCCCCTAAACCGTGGAGTACATCCCCTATCTCCTACCATATAACACAATGTATATAAACACATATCATATACAAGGTCAATCAATACATAAATTTGATGTATTATTCCAATTGTCATATTCAATGACAAACTCAATGTGATTAGTTTCAGTTTTCCCTAATCAACATGTAGTGTCTACAACAATAAAGACTATCTTCCATCGATAGCCCAAAGCAGTTATTTCTAAACAGAAAATAAGTGCATTAAATAGATATAATATCAACATTTTCATAGGTGAGTGATAAATTAATCCAACTACACCATTTCATCCCATAATTCCTCAATTTCATGGATTTCAACTCAATTCCATATTCCACGCTTTCCCCAAATTAATTATACAAATTAATTTATTACAACATATTTAGGGCATTATTCCCTTGTTCTCAAATGATGATCCTAAGACCAAATTACACCAATTTAACTCTCAAACCCATATTCCCAAAGCTCTAAATATACATGGAGTTTTTAAACACAAAACCCCTCTTTTATAAATTACAACCAAACCCTAACTTTTCCAAAATTACCCAACAACCCCAACATATCAAAATGCCAAAATTTAAAGACAAAGCATATAAGATGGAGTAGGGTATCCCTACCTCGAAATTAAAAGCCCAAAGGAGAAGACGGCGAATACCCGAAATGCTCCAAATCCACTATTTTTCAGATTAAAAAGAAAGCCCAACTCACCCTCTATCTTTCTTACAAAAGACTTAGGGTAGAAACACATTAAAAGGAGATGAAACCCTAGAGAAAAGGTGTGTAGAGAGAGAGAGAGCTTGGATCTAGGGTTTGCAAAAATAAAAGAGATGAAAAAAAGTGAAGTGTTTCTCGCTGCTGTCTACTGATATCACACAGGCTCGCTAGAGCGAAGGATTGGTCGCTCGAGCGACCAGACACAAAGAACCCTCACTCGAGCGAAGAAAGTCTCGCTCGAGCCAACAATTCGAAGCTTCAGGTCTGCAACCTAGAAGCACGCTAGAATGCTCGCTCGAGCGAAGAAACTCAAAACATACAACTCGCTCGCTCGAGCGAAGGAACCCTGGCTCGAGCGAAGAAGCCAAAACACAGAGCTCGCTCGAGCGACAAAGTGCTCGCTCGAGCGAAGGACCGAAATTCTGGGCAGCAACCATTTGCTTCCAATCACTCCCACCCTGTAACAAACCTGCCCAATACATCCTATAACTTATAAATAAGAAATGAAAGGATAACAACAAGATATATACCACAACAAGCTCAACGGAACCTAAGTCCGGATACAACAACCAAATGGGGAAAGATCGGGGTCGCTATATTTGGTATAATGAACTTGCTATCATTTAACTAAATTGTTATATTTTTAGCCTTGAATTGGATGGAAGTATGGTTTCCATCAATTCCAGTAACCAAAATTGGATGTTTTATTAATGTCCATTTTTCTTTTGGTATGGCATTCCATTTACATGAGCTGATTGTAGCTCCTGTGTCTATGAGAACACTAAGGTTATAGAGTTTATAACCTGCAAAATTAAATGTTCCCAATACATATGTGTATCTTTTTTTTCTTTGGCTAGGAGAAAAAATAATATCATCATTTTTTGTGTGAAAATGATACATATATGCAGACTTAATATGTTCAGATTGTCTTCTTGTTCTTGGGAAAATAGGAATCTGAACATTGTTTGAAGTAATAGATTTTTGATTAGAATTATTACTTGATTCACCAATGCTTAATTTTGAAAATGATTTGTTAGGAAAATCTTTTTCAAATATAGAAGTTGATCTTTTAATTTTTGGAATTGCATTTTCAATATATAAATTTTTTCCTGATGCTTGCGTTTGTATTTGTACAGAATTTTTTTGTTTTAGAAGATTCTCCTTGTCCCACTAAGTCATGGATTAATCATTGTCGAGGGACTTCTAAATCGCTCTAATTCATTACACGGGGTTGGATTACCGTATCAAATGGTCTTGGTCCAAAGATTTCAACGATTTTATTATCATTTGATCTTGTTTTTGTTTTAGGAAATTTGGCCAATTCGTAAATTATTTTCCAACGAATAGCCAAATCATGTGAATTAGATTTCATTCATAATCCTTGTTTTTTAATTCTTCTTCTGACTGTGTCTTCAAGATTAGGATCATTTATGGAAATAAAGAAATTTGGTCTAACATTAAACCAAACCACTCCATTAGCCAAATTAGATTGAATTCTTCTAATGATTGCTTTCATTGGATCGAAAAATCTTTTATCAAAAAGTACTGCCAAAATAGGAGTATATATCCCTTGGCGGAATAAGGCTGTTATGGTTACTTGTATTAATCTAATATGAATATACAGAATTTCAAGATATTTCTTTTTCCATCTTGTAACTTTTTCTTATAAAAAAAAGGAATATAAATATTTCCTTTTTCAGACTATTTTGCTTGAGTGTTTGTATTGTTCAAACACTGTTGCTGAAAAAATGTTGAATTTTGAAAGTTTATAAATTTTTGGCACCACAACTTTTTGCATTTTTTTGAATTTTGTTAATTCTTCTTCAGTAAAAGTGTTTCTTCTCTGATTACATTTCCAAGTTGAATGGCTTGTAATTCTTCTGGAGATATACTATCTGCTTCTTAAGATATTCCTTGAATATTAATCATTATTAAGATTAGTTCTTCCTCTAAACTTTCTTCATCACTAGAAATTTCGTACAAGATTTGTTCTTCATCAGAAATTTCTTCGCTATATATTATTTCAAAATCTTGTTCTTCAAGAACTTTGATCATTTTCTTTGCACTTTTTTCCCTTTTTGGGCATTCGGGTGCATAGTGACCTTCATCGTTACAAATGTAACATTTACAAGTTTTGTTTTTTGAAACACTTGTTGGTTTCTTTTTTCGAATATACTTTTTCTTTTTTGAATTTTTGTTGTTATTTTTCCAAAGTTTCCATTTATATTTTCTGCATTTTTTGGAAAATTCTTTTCATTAGGGAATTGTATTATAACCAATTTTTCAATTTTCTTCCAAAATTTTATCACAACATTTTTAAATATATTGTGAGTTGAAAATTTGATTTTTTATTTGTTTTTTCACTTTTGCTTCTAGACACTGATCTGCTATCAGTCTTAGAACATAATTAATACAAAAACCTAAATTATTATGTTTTTCTTTCCCCATTTTTTTTTTTTAAAGAAAATCAGGATATGTTTTAATACATAACTTATCCCATGGAAAAATTTATCTAACCAGGGTTGATTTGCTGGTCGATCAATAAGATAATAATATTTTTTTAAAAATTTGAACATAGTCTTCAAAAAGACAAATATTACATAATTCTAATTTAGTCAAAATATATTTTGCATTTGCTTACAAATTAGTGTCTCCTGCAAAACCACATAAATTTTCTTTTATGATTTTTGCAAACTCAGCTAATATTGTATCAAGTGTGAGAAAATTTGTCAACAAAGCTATTTTTGGACTTTTTCCAATTCCAGATTTTTTTTCCACTGTCTTAACCATTGCAACCTATCTCCCTAAAGTGTTGCTGCAATATAATCAATGAATTTTTATCTAATTTAGAAAATCAAGAACACATAATATCAGTAATATTATTTAAACTAGAACACGCACTATTTATATTTGCAGATTCTTTTGTAATATGCAAACTATGGTCATATTTATTATTAACATTATTTTTTGTATTTCCAAAGCATATTATATCTTCAGGGTTAATTGCCATTATAGATTTTTGTTGGTACTTAAGAGCCTCCTAATGTATTTATTTGGTGCCTAAAACCTCTCTTTATGATCTTAATGACTTAATTATGGCCAATAGTCAAAAGATCTTAATGAGTATATGGGTTTTGACATACACTAAACATATAGGTTTTACAACAACTATAAATGAAACAAATAATTATGAAGATATAAAATATAGAGGATACACAATTAAAGACTAAACTTGACGAATAATATATTTTGAATTTTTTTTTTTTATATCATAAAGCACACCATACACACTTATATATATGTATATATATATCAAAATTTATACATAGACAAAAATATTTACATAGCTTGATTTTGCTTTCAAAAGCTCTTCGCAAAGCTTTGATACCAATTACAAACAAATAGAAGGAAATGAGCTTTCTACTATTTTGATTATGGAATTATGATCCATTGTATTTATTATGTTAGGACATTTTTTCTAGCCTTTGGAAAACCAAAAAAGCCTACTGTTAGGCTTGATGACTTTTTTGTTTTTAGGCTCGATGCTTTTTCATTTGTATTTCCAAAGTTGTAGTCTATAAATTGGCATTGATGCCAACATAATTGAACAATGCAAATTCTCTCCATCCCTTTGTTGCCTACTTTGCCTTTAACTTCTTTTAACTTCATAACTCTATCATAACTCCATAATAAAAATAATAGAAAGCTCCTTTCCTTTTGTAATTGGTATCAAAGCTTGGCGAAGAGCTTTGAAAGTAAGATCAAGCTATGTAAGTATTTCTGTCTATGTATAAAATTTGAGATATATATATATAAGTGTGTATGGTGTGCTTTATGATATTAAAAAAAAAACAATCAGAAATAATTATTTGTCAAGTTTAGTCTTTAATTGTGTATCCTTTGTATTTTATATCTTCATAATTATTTGTTTCATTTATAGTTGTCGTAAAACTTATATGCTTAGTGTATGTCAAATCCCATATATTCATTAAGATCTTTTGACTATTGGCCATAATTAAGTCTTTAAAATTAGAAAGAGAGGTTTTAGGCATCAGATAAATATATTAAGAGGGTTTTAGGTACCAACAACAATTTATAATGACAATTAACCCTGAAAATATAATATGCCTTGGAAATTCAAAAAATAATTTTGACTAGACTACAATCTTTAAGATCTTTAAAAATTGTATCCATCCACCGTTGAAATACCTGTGGTGCTATATTTAACCCAAAAGCCATAACATTCCAGTGCTAATGTCCCCTAGGTGTACTGAAAGCTGTCAATATTTTTAATTCTTCAGTCAATTGAATTTGACAAAATCCACTCTTACAATCGAATTTGCTAAAGATTTTTGATCCTTTGGTTAAGCTAATCAAAACATATTTTCTTGGAATAAAATATCCATCAAATTCTAAATTTTTATTTAGCTGTTTATAGTTGACTACCATTCAGACTTTTCTTCTTTTAATTTCATCATGGTTTTTTACCATAAAAGTTAGACTAGAGTGAGGGCTTCTAGTTACTTCGATTAACTTTTTGTCTTAAAGTTCCTAAAGTTGAATATCAAATTCATCTATATCTTGTCTAGTTCCGTGGGTGGGTTGGGTCCTAACACTAATTTTTTATTGTAAGGTCCCGATGTCCCACATCGAGAATAGAGAAGGAGTTCTTGGGCTATAAAAGTAAAAACCTAGACCTTTATATAGGATTGAGGCCATTTATAGGGTGGTGAAATCCCTAACAGAACTCCACATTTAAGCATGCCTAGGTTAGAGTAGTTCTGGGATGGCCGACCCACTGAGAATAACAAATCCGTGCGGACGTGGCCCAAAAAGGACAATATCGATAGCATGTGAAGGGTTGGGGCGTTAAAAATGGTATCAGAGCTGACTCTCCAGAGTTCATTTGTAACGCTCCAGCCTTTTACATGTCATCGATATTGTCCGCTTTGAGCCACACCCGCACAGATTTGTTTTTCCCAGTGGGTCACCCATCCCAGAACTACTCCAGCCTAAGCACGCTTAACTGCGGAGTTCTACTAGGGATTTCACCACTCAGGAAAAGGCCTCGATGCTTTTTGATAGATTTCGTTTGGCAACATCACTTTTTAGCTTAAAAGTTATAAAGTCACTAAAAAAATTAAAAAGCTAACAACCTATACTAAAAAGTCAAAGATTCTATTTTCTTTCTATTTTTTGCACATCTTTTCATAAAAAATCAAAAAGTCATCCTAAATATACTAATTTTTTTTTATCTTATATTTTAGTCAAAAAATTAAAAATTTACTAAAATAACATGTTCCCAAACCAACTACTAATGTGACTTGTGTAATATATATTGAGCTTGTTTATATGGTTGCTTTCTATCAAGGAAATATATATATATATGAGAGGGTAATTTATGTGAAAATTGGGCCGAGCTGAGTAATGGGTCATTATGGGCCACAATACGAAGGGCTGAGTAAGAAAGCCTTAAAGTTAGTCCGGTCTCGGAAGGCCTAAAGTTAGTCCGGTCCTAGAAGGCCTTTTTGTGATCTCGGTCCAGAAGAGCACTACGGATAGTTCGGTCGGCAATTTTTGCCACACTCAGAGTTAGGCCGGTCACAGAGTGCCGCTAGCTCGGTCAGACCTAGCTAATTGTTAGCACGGTCTGAGCAATACTATGGTTGGCGCGATTGGAGCAGGAAGAGCCGAGGTAAGAGCAGTGAAAGGAAGGACCGAACTAACGATAGTTCGGTCTACTCTATGGCCCGGCATGGCCATGCTTACTTTGGTCCTATTAGAACCTGACCATGGTAAAACCATCTCACTTGGTTTATGCAGTGAGGGGGGTGTTGAAGGATAAGCATTATCTTTCAGGAGTGTGAATCCTAGGAAGACTCTACATGGAAGAGTAAGAATCCTACTAGGATTGTGCCACGCGGAACCTATAAAAGCTCACAACATCACCTATGGAGAGGTAAGACAACTTTGATTCCCGAATACACAGAGCTTTTTGTCTATTTGTCTATCTTGCTGACTTAGGCATCGGAGAGGTATCCGGCACACCCGTCGGTTAGCTCACGTTTGTATTTTCAGGGAGTAAAGCGACATCGTACGGAGGAGTGCAATCTTAATCAACAGGATTATACGAGAAGGTTTATTTCTTTCTCGTACAATTGACGCCGTCTGTGGGAAAAACAGAACGAACAAAACCTCTTGATTAAGTTTTCCTTGCTAATTAAAAAAAACAATGGCGCATAATGAAGATTTGCCACAGTCCGCCATTGATGGACAAACCCCAGAAGGAGGTGGGAGGCGTGAAGGTTTGCCTCCTGTCCCTCCCATGGCAGACTTGGAGCCCCAACGACATAATCCCAGGAGGGATACTAGAGGGAGGCGGAATAACAGCCCCCGTCACTCTCGTTCACAAAGTCCTGACATACAAAGGCGAAGGATTGATCCTTAAGTTTTGGAGGACCGCGTGAAGGAGCAGGATGAAGTAATACGACGGATGGTGGCAGACATGGAGATTATGAAGCGCCAGATGAAGGGAAAATGAGTGGCGACAGGAGAGGGGCACAAAAGCAAGACGCCCCCTCGCCACTTAGAAGACCGTGGTAGGCATACCATACCATTACAAGCAGAGAGTAGAAGCCTCAGGACAGGCGATACTCAATCCAGAACCTCCAGGACTCGTTGCTCCAGGCCTAAGAGAACGAGGACTGAGAGGTCGTATACTGAGGGAAGCACCTATCGGCCCTCGCGCACGCACTAGACATCATCCAGGCAGACGGAGTTGCCAAGATCATCCGACTTACCGACCGTGCTGGAAGAAAGGGCACGATGGAAGGAGGATAATAGGACGCGTGACCCTCGCAGGGTATCTGCCCTTCAGCGGTTGGCTCCTCGGACGCATGGAAGCGTCGAGATTGGAATGCCATTACCGCGCCCTGCGTACGAACCAACGGACAAAGCATTAGCGAGGCTGCAGACCTCGCCGTTCGTTCCGGCAATCGAAAACGCGCCCCTACCTTCAGGCTTCCTCCAGCCCAAATTCACCACGTACGAGGGAAAGACAGATCCCTATATGCACCTGAGCCACTTCCGCTAGGTTATGGCGGTATATTGGCGAAACGAGGCTTTGATGTGCATCCTCTTCCCATCAAGCCTTAGCGACCTAGGCTTGACTTGGTTCGAAAAACTTCCAGAAGGCAGCATAGCCTCCTGGGCGCAATTGGCAGAGGTGTTTGTAACAAGGTTCAGAACGAACACCAAAACCCCAGTGGAGATTGATCAACTGCTCTCTATCGACATGGACGAAAAATAGACACTTAGATCCTACAATAGTCGCTACTGGGAGACCTTCAACCAGATTGGGGACTGCCCCACCAATCTAGCCATTGCACAGTACAAAAGAGGCCTTCCAGTTGGGAACAGACTAAGGGACTCAATCACTATGATGCCACCTCTGACGATGGAAGCCTTAATGGAAAGAGTGCACCAGCACATCAGGGGTGGAAGGGGATGGCGCCCGTGCTAAAGCAAAGTCTAGCACAACCACAGTACCAGAGAAAAAGGCCTCAGCAAAGGTCAACGCAGTAGACCGTCCGAGCAAAAACGGACGAGGCATGCGGGACAATGGAGAAGATCAGGATAAAAGATGGTTAAGAGTCCACACTGCTATTACCACAGTATTCAAAAAGCCAATCTATCGAATTCTGAGCGAGATACGCGATGAACCTTTCGTCAGATGGCCTGCCAAGCTAGGAGAGGCTCAGAAGGACTACGACGAAAGATCACGGTGCACCTTCCATAAAGAAAAGGGGCACTGCACTGAAAATTGTACACCATTGAGATAGCACCTGGAGGAGTTAGTGGCAGTCGGTCACCTGGACAAATACATTGAGGGAGGAGCGCAACCAGCCCCCCAGAATGATGACCACCCAAACGGAATGCCAATCGACGCCCCACCTCAAGGCGTGATAAACGTAATACATGGGGTATGCGAACCTGAGCACGTATGTGAGCTCAGGGGCATGATCAAAAAGGCTGAGCACTTAAGGGAGGTTCTAAGTACACAACCCACAATCAAGAAAGGAAGAACGGAGGCCACCAATGTCATCTCTTTTTCAGACAGAGACTTGGCGAGGATATACTGCCTTCACAACGACGCACTGGTTGTCACTCTCCGCGTCAAGGATTACGACATCAAACGGATTTTGATAGACCAAGGTAGCTCGTGTGAGATAATGTACTACGACACCTTCAAACAGTTGAAACTACAAGACAAAGACTTGGCACCCGCCGTATCTCCTCTGATTGGATTCAATTCGATGCCAGAATGGCAAGTCGGCAAGTTAATCCTCCCAGTTAGAGCGGGAAGCGTGACGAAATAAGTGGAATTCTGGATATTGAAAGTCCCATCCACTTACAACATAATCTTGGGAAGAACATGGCTGCATGCCATGCGAGCGGTAGCTTCATCCTACCATCAAGTAATGCGATTCCCCAATGAAGCCGGGGTAATTGAAGAGGTCTTTGGAGACCAAATTATGTCCAAGCAATGCTTTGTCATGGTTAATGGCAGTCGCGCTGCCAAGGGATATGTTCATTCGGTGGAAGAACCTGAAAGCAATGAACTGTTCGCAGATGTCGGCAAAGCAGCTGCTCAGAAAGCAGTGGAAGACTTGATGGAGGTAATAATAGATGAAAAGAACCCAGATAAGTTCTTTTTGCTTGGTTCGTCGTTGTCCAGCACTGCGAGATTAGAGGTCTTGGAATTCTTGACCTCTAACATCGAAGTGTTCGCCTGGACACCGTACGACATGCCAGGCATTGATCCAAACTTCATCTGTCACCAACTCAATGTCCACCCATCTGCTAGACCAATCATCCAGTGCACACGCAGATCGGCACTCCACCACGCCGAGATAGTGGCAGAAGAAGTAGGAAACCTGCTGGAGGCAGGGGCAATCAGAGAGGTGCACTACCCTAGATGGATCTCTAATACGGTGGTAGTGCCAAAGAAGAATGGTAAATGGCGTGTCTGCGTCGACTACAAGACAGTTAACAAAGCATGCCCAAAGGACAGCTTCCCCCTACCACGGATAGATCAACTGGTAAACCTAACGGCGGGGCACAACCGACTTAGCTTTCTTGATGCGTATAGAGGCTACCATCAGATCGCCATGTATGAACCAGGCCAGGAGGTCACGTCCTTTACAACTCCAAGAGGACTGTATTGCTACAAGGTCATGCCCTTTGGCCTAAAGAACACAGGGGCAACATTCTAGAGAATGGTCACTAAGATGTTTGAGCCGTTGTTAGGCAGAACAATGGAGGCTTACATCGACGACATGGTGGTCAAGAGCAAGGATAAGAACGACCATCTAAGGGACCTAGGTGAGATGTTCCAGATTCTGAAGAGGCACAAGTTGCGCCTTAATGCATCTAAGTGCGCGTTCGGTGTAGGATCTGGCAAATTCCTAGGCTTCCTGGTGACCAACCGGGGTATAGAGACAGACCCCTCCCAAATCAAAGCTATTCAGGATCTGGAGAGGCCTAACTCAGTAAAAGAAGTGCAGCATCTCACCGGCATGGCAGCCGCACTCAACCAATTCATTAGTCGGTCGTCAGACAAACTACGACCGTTTTTTCAAGCATTAAAAGCTAAGTTCGAGTGGGATGAAGAATGCGACCCCGCTCTGGAAAGCTTGAAAGAATACATGTCTTCTCCATCGCTGCTTGTCACCCCAATACCTGGAGAAGAACTCTTCTTGTACCTGGCAGTCTCTCAGCACGCAATCAGCGCAGTGTTGGTCCATGCAGAAGGAATCCAACATTTGCCCATCTTTTATGTCAGCAAGACATTGCTGGGCGCCGAAACAAGGTACTTGCCACTAGAAAAACTGGCCTTAGCCTTGATGATGGCCTCAAGAAAGTTGTCGCACTACTTTCACGCCCACACCATAGTTGTCCTGACAGCTTTCCCATTAAAAGCTTTGTTTGAGAGGGCGAACTTTTCTGGGCGAATTCTGAAGTGGGTAGCAGAGTTGGGACAATTCGACATCAAGTTCCAACCCAGAACCGCGATAAAGGCCCAAGCTTTGGCAGACTTTGTCGCAGAATTTACCCCAGGAAGTCATCATATCTGCCCAGTCGACCTGACTGACACAACTGAACTAAGGATAGAAGTTGACGCCGGTATAGTGCAACCCCTGGTGCAGGACACTCAGTCAGACCCCAAGGCAGACCAGAGTAAAGAAAGCAAGGAAGAAGCAAACCATGCTACACCAAGCCAAGACTCACCAACAAATAAAGACTTGGTACAATCAAATAGCGAGGGGCAAACAGCAAGTATGGACCTTGAAGAAAACACCAGCAACATTCTTGACCCCACGGCATCATCTGATCCCTCCACTTGCTGGAAGTTGTTCGTTGGAGAGATGTGGAAGCTCTTCGTAGATGGAGCATCCAACCGGCATGGCGCAGGACTGGGCATAGTCCTCATCTCAGCAGACGGCCTAGTTGTGGAGCAAGCAGTCAACCTTGGCTTCCCAGCATCCAACAACGAAGCGGAGTATGAAGCGCTTCTTGCAGGCTTAAAAGCGGCATCCTACATGAAGGCCATCGAGCTAATGGTTTACAGCGACTCACAGCTGGTGGTAAACCAAATTTCAGGCGACTACGAAGCAAAGGATGACAGGATGGCTAAGTACCAAGACTTAGTCAGAAAAGAGATCAAAAAATTTGAAGTAGTAAGGATAGAACAGATTGGCAGGGAGGAAAACAGCAGAGCAGACGAACTAGCAGGCTTTGCTTCAATAGCAGATACATCCATCCCTCATCCGTTGCTTATTGACTACTTACCAAGACCAAGCATTGAAGACCCCGAAGCAGAAGAGGTATGTTGCGCCGAATTGGGCCCTTCATGGATGGATCCCATCATAATGTTCTTAAAAGACGGCGTCTTACCGGAAGAAAAGAAAGAAGCTAACAAAATTAGAGCAAAGTCGCAGCGATTTTGGCTCTCCCCATCTTTGGCATTGTACAAAAAATCGTTCTTAGGACCCTACCTAAAGTGTGTTCATCCGAGCAAAGTTGAAGCATTTTTGTTCGAAATACACGAAGGCGTGTGCGGAAGCCATCAAGGGGGAAGGTCACTAGCATACAGAGCAATCTCACAAGGATATTGGTGGCCTTACATGCAAGCAGACTCAGAGAAGTATGTGAAGAAATGCGAGAAATGTCAGAAGTTCGCACACCAAATACATCAACCTGCCAGAGAGCTTCTACCCTTAACCAGCCCATGGCCCTTCGCAATGTGGGGCTTGGACATAGTGGGACCACTTCCAATAGCACCAGGCAACAGGAAGTTCTTTCTTGCAGCAACCGACTACTTCACAAAGTGGGTGGAGGTAGAAGCCTTAGCATCAATCAAGGAAAAAGACGTGAAGAAGTTCGTCTGGCAAAACATCATCACTCGGTTTGGCATACCTAAAGCCCTAATATCAGACAACGACACTCAGTTTGATGGCAGAATCTTTAGAGGCTTTTGTGAAGAATACAAGATCGAGTTCTACAATTCTACACCGGCATATCCCCAAGCAAATGGTCAGGCAGAGGCATCAAACAAGGTAGTCTGGGATGAATTGAAGAAAAGGTTAGAGAAAGCCAAAGGCAAGTGGGCAGAAGAGCTCTCTCATGTTTTATGGGCTTATCGTACCACTCCTCCGCGGTCAACAGGAGAAACTCCATTCTCCTTAGCCTATAGTATGGAAGTAGTAATCCCACTAGAAGTTGGCCTCCCCACAATTCGAAGCGAGAATTTTGATCCAGACTTGAATGGCGAAGCCATAGCAGTGGAGCTTGACCTAGCAGAGGAAAGAAGAGAAAGAGCACTGGTTCACATTGCATCGTACCAACAAGAATTATCCAGGAAATACAACAACACAGTGCATCCAAGGCAATTCAAGATCGGGGATTAGGTGTTGCGCAAAGTGATGGGAAACACCTTGGTACCGGGAGATGGTAAGTTAGGGCCTAATTGGGAAGGACCTTACAAAGTGGTTGGATTAGCAGGCAAAGGGGCATACCACTTGGAAGATAATGACGGCAAAGCCATTCCCAGGCCATGGAACACTGCCAATCTCAAATTATTTTATTTTTAACTTCTTTCTAGCATGTGTAACCTTGCTTTTCTTTTCTCAATAAAACAAGTAGATTCTTTTCAGTATACGTTATTTTCTGTAAAAGGTAGTTTTAGTAAGTTAGGAACATTGTAAACTAGGTTGGCTGGAAAAAAACCAACTTAGAGGTTGGCTGGATTAAACCAACACCCTTCCTAAGCTCAGGATAAGGATCCAGGCTGCAGGACGTTTGGTCGAAATAACTAAACATTTTATTCTAGGTTGGCTGGAAAAACCAACTTAGAAGTTGGCTGGATTAAACCAACACCCTTCCTAAGCCCAGGATAAGGATCCAGGCTGCAGGACGTTTGGTCGAAATAACCAAACATTTTATTCTAGGTTGGCTGGAAAAACCAACTTAGAAGTTGGCTGGATTAAACCAACACCCTTCCTAAACCCAGGATAAAGATCCAGGTTGCAGGACGTTTGGTCGGAATAACCAAACATTTTATTCTAAGTTGGTAGGAATAACCAATTTAGAGGTTGGCTGGAAAAACCAACACCCATCCTAAGCCCAGGATAAGGATCCAAGCTGCAGGACGTTTGGTTGGAATAACCATACACTTTATTCTAAGTTGGCAGGAATAACCAAGTTAGAGGTTGGCTGGGTTAAACCAACTCTTTGTACTCTTCAGCCGAAGTAAGGATATCGGCCAAAGAGTGGTTGGCTGGATTAAACCAACTCTTTGTACTCTTCAGCCGAAGTAACGATATCGGCTAAAGAGTGGTTGGCTGGATTAAACCAACTTTTTGTACTCTTCAGCTGAAGTAAGGATATCGGCTAAAGAGTGGTTGGCTGGATTAAACCAACTCTTACTACTCTTCAGCCGATGTAAGGATCAAGGCTGAAGAGGCTGGAAAAACTAACTCTTATTGTGCTTAAACCGAGATATAGATCTAGGCTGAAGCGGTTGGCTGGTATGGCCAGTCTAATTACAAAGTTAAAACCGGGATGAATTATTTCGGCGAGAGAATGCTTTACTTCATTCAAATTACAGTAAGAGAGCAAGCATAAATAGGGCATTCAACCGAGGTAACAGTTGGAGCAAAAGAAGATTTTCATTGAAAAGTTTAAAGCAAATACAAAGAAGGGGCCCCCAGCCCGGTTTCAAGTCCAAAAAAAAAAAAATAAAAAAAAAATTAATTGAACAGATCATCAAGATCAGCATCTATATCAACCAGAAGACCGGTTTCAGACGGTAGTGCGGTCTCGGTTAGGAGCTCGGTGTCTACTGGAAGCACGGTATCAGTCGGCAGCTCGTTAGTCAGGTCTTCAACCATTGGCTCCAACCGAGCTGATTGATCGTCAGGTTCATTGACGACCGGGGTATTATTGGGCTCAGTGTCTTCATCATCATCTGAACCCTGAAGAAACTGTTGCTGAACGGATGCAGCGTACTCCACCAGTGAGCTCGGTATGAAGTACTGAGGAGGATTGTAGACCTCGGTCTCAGGCTCACAACCGAGCTGCACCACGGCTGCCCTCCAACCACATTTGAAGAACAAATCTTTGGCTGCTTCACATTGTTGCATATAGAGGGCCTCCCCCTCCTTGAAACCTTCAGCATTCGCATCATCCGCCTTCTTTTTTAGCTCGGCAATCTCTGCGTTTTTCTTACCTTCGAGCTTGGCTAGCTCACGCAGGTATTTGTCTTTGATCACGGCTGCAGCTTTTTGTTTTTCAACTTCAGCCGAGTAAACAAGTCCGGTCAGCCGACTGTTCTCGGTTTTTAGCTCGGCTACTTACTTCATGGCTTGTTCTAGCTCGGCCGTCTTTTCAGTCACTTCGGCCAGGGCTTGCCTTGTAGTCTTACAAAGTTCAAGCACACGCTTATGAGCGATATGGCTCTTCTGCATGGCCTGCAAAAGAAGGGGGAGACTTGTAATCAAACCGAGATGGAAATTGTGCAAATTGGAAAGGTTAACAGAAGAAGCTATTTACAAGAACCATGGATTTCGTGGCCGAACGGATGGCCCTTAGTTCGGTTAGATGTTGGTGGTGCTCCATGTCTACTGGAAGGCAGACACTCTTGGCAAGGTTAAATGCCATTAAGTGATCTTTTTCAGTGACCACTGAGTCAGTGTCCTGAATATCTCGGTTTTGAAATGTAAGTTTGGGTGCCCACTTGGAGGAGCTGGCTCAGTCGGAGCGCTCTGGTTGCGGGCTCGGTGGAGGGCTTGGTGGAAGAATGGTTTTGTCTTCATTAACAAGGCGTTGCTCGGTTGGGGTAGTCTGGGCACGCTTGCTTGGTCGAGATGAGGAGGGTTGTTGAGACGGAAGGGCTACCATGGTCTCAGTGGATTGACCGGTTGGTGGTACACCGACTGGGTGAGTTTCGGTTAGCAAAGCCCTTACTCTATTCCTCTTTGCCATCTCTTGTTCGGCGGTAGTTCGGACCAAGTTGATTTGAGGCAAGTTGGGGTCCGGTTCAGGGGAGGCTTCTAGTAAAAAGTCTATTACTCTGGCTTTTCGTCGACTACTGTATCTGTACATCGGTTCGAAGTTTAGTAGCTTAGCCCAACTTCTTTCGGGGTATCGTAGTGCGGCACAAAGTACGCCTAAATTGAGGTAGCTATACAGTGATTTGAGGTGGGCTGAATCTGCATAAAGAAGATAACTGTCAGTTCGGTTCAGGAATAGAAAACTGAAATAAAGTGGAACATGCAATAGAGCCAAAGTAATTATACCGGGGGTTCCTTTATCCCGGTTTATTCTACGACCTGGGATCTGGGCTTGGTGATCCTCAAAATTCCCAGATACCCAGAAAAAATCATCATCGTTCAAGTCTTTATCCGGTGTGTCCTTTATTATTTTCTCTCGGCGGCGTCGTATTCTTAGATAATAGATCCAACCATTTTCTTTTGATCCTAAGGAGTATTGATGGAAGAGTTCGGCTAAACCGAGGTTAATTCCAGCTCGGTGGTTTAGCTCGGCTATACCATTAATTATGCGGTATGAGTTTGTGGAAAGCTGGGTTGGGCATATCCTAGTTTGCCTAAGGAATTCACAAAGCAAGGGTTGAACAGGGAAGTGTAGTCCGGTCTCTATTATGGACAGGAGGGTAAAGGGTACAAAGCCTTGGTTTCCCCATGGTGTGATATCTTATTCGGCTAAGGTGAGATGGACGTCATCAAGAATGTTATACTCCCTTCGGAATTCGGCCAAGCCACCAGGTGTTTCTACTAAAAACCTATATTTACCCATTTAGTCTTAAGTCATGTGTAAATTAAGCTGAGTGTGAGCTCGGTCGCGGAAGTGGGCTGAGTAGCTCGGTTGAGCGCTCAAAGGAGTGCCTGGGCAACCTAAAGTCTGCAAAGTGAAAAAAAAACACAGGTGTTAAGCACAGACTGTTGGACTGTGCTAAAGAGAAATAAAGGCAACATATATCAAGTCTTAGCTCCGCTATGTGGCATACTACGGGTCTTAAGCTCGGTTTGAGCAAGGGGTTTGTTAGTTCGGTCTGGGCGAGCGGTTCGATATCTCGGTTAAAAGGAAGGTGTTGTTAGACCGGTTGAGCTTGTAGGGGCAGCTTTCTTAGTTCGGTCTAAAGCTAAGAATGCTGGTTTGGCCCCGAGTTATAGCTCAGTCGGAATTGAGGTTTCCCAGTGCACTAATTGCAGACTTAGTTCGGTTTGATTATCTCGGCTAAGATAAATCAAAAGCTGGTGACTTATGGAAACTAATGGCATGGCATGAAGTGTTAGTTCGGTTGGTTAGTCTGGATGGATTAACATCAACTACAAACAATTTTCTAGTCCGGTTGCATCATGATTTTGGATCAAATACAGCGTTCTACAGGTCGTTTTCATGAACTCAAGTGGTTCTTATGAGGTTTTTCCCGAAAAACGCAAGGCAAAACAAATGGAAATAAAGTGTTTTGCAAAAACACTAACGCTATGCTATAGATGGTAAAAAGCAAAGGGCGAAAACAACGAAAACAAGGCAGATTTGTGATGCTTACCTAATGAAGATCACAGAGCCTAGAGGATGGGAGCAAACGACAGCAGCAGAACACGAGCTCTTTCAGAAAACGAAGAACAAAAGAAGCTCAGGAACGAGAGAAAGAGAAGAGGAAGTGAATAGTGTGGTGAGTGATTCAAAAGACAAGAGTTTTGTTTTGATGCAAGGACCAAAGGCGAGAACTGTTCAAAAAACGCGAGGTACGAGGGCGGCGTGACAGCTGCCTTCAGCCAATCAGAGCATGCCACGTGTCATTGGAATGAGAAGCAATTCAGTTGCTGTGATTGAAGAGACGTTTTGACCGGACAGGTACAGATCGGCTTGAGTTCAGCTCAGCTGGAAAGGCTAAGGATTTTTAGCTTTAAAAGGGTAAAACCATTTCCAGAGTGAATTTCCATTTTTTCACATTTCCAGATTGATATAGTTACAAAGAATAGAGGGTTATAGCGGATTGAAACTAGATGCCAAATTTTTTCACAACCTTCTGTATCCTTAAAAGCTTTACAGCCCAATAAAGATATGTTTTATGAGTGAGCACACGTCAATTATAGATCCTAACCTATCAATGTTGAGAGCATTGGCTCCTCCATCTGGTTGATCATCAATATGAATATCTTGAGCCATGCACTTTTCCCTCTTCACATCACCAACAATCTTTACAATTGCAGTGTATCCACAATGTCGTATAGTGGGAATTGATCGGCGGAGGGAGAGGAACGAGAGAGAGAGAGAGAGAGAGGGGAGGTAGAGGACGACAAGGAAGAAAGAGAGAGATGAGAGACCACAGTTTGTATTGTGTGTGAGGTAGGGTTTGGTTTATTATATATATATAAGGGGTATAAAAGTAATTTTATTTCGGGAAAATTTGGGGATGAGGCCGGGGCTGGGGACGGGGCCAGGCCAGGGCTTGAACATTGATCACCATCCTCGGCTCGAAACAGATCGGGGATTGATTTTCAAATACCATCTTCTCCCCGTCGGGAGTATTTTTCGGGGAAAAACCGCTCAAATCGGGATTGGGGCCAGGAATCCCCGTCGGGTTGGTTTCAAATTGCCATCCCTAATGATTAGTGGACTTCCCGGTCACCTGGACTAAATGGGCAGAGACATTTTGGCGTGGGGACACAGTTGATGAGACCTGTCACCGTCCAAGCTAGACTCCCGCTCTTGCCGATTCGCGTTAACCAATAAAACATTTATCAAGAAATTAGTTTTTTTATAATTGACAAATTAATAATTGTTATTTAAATTAGATTTTTAATAAAATTTAATACTATAATTATATCAAATTGTAAGACTTCATATATTTTTCAATAAAAATTCAAAGGAGATACTATTTTAAGAAATGTGATGGAAAATGATAAATGATAATAAAATGTAGAGTCAAATATAAGTTGGTTTAGGAATAGACTATTTTAATAATTTTTGACTTTTTATAAAAAAAAAATATACAAAAAAAAATAGAGAGATAATATTACCAAAATAAGATAAAAATCAAATAAGTTGTTTTTTTAGGTTATTACTTCTAGAAATTACAAAAATTTCTTGTCAAAATTTGTTATTTTATAAAATTAACTATATATAAAAAAAAAATAAAATCCTAACTAATCTTTCATATAATGCTTTATTTGGCGTGATTGATATAAGTGCACTTATTTGGGTTGTATTACCTTTTTACTTTTTTGCATATCTTTTTTTAAAAAGTTAAAAAGTATACTTATTTAGATAATTTCAAACAACTCCTAAATTACTTAAATTCTTAATTAAAATATATTTATAATATCATTAAAACTGATACTAATTGATTTGATTATTTATTATATGATTAGAGATGAAAAGAATGAAATATAATTTTTAAAATTATGAAAATAACTCGTATTTTAAAAGAGGAGGATGTAATTTTTTTTTTCTTCTTAAAATCAACTTTAAAAAATAGCAAAAAAAAAAAAAAAAAGAAAATTGAAAAAAAAAAAACGTCAGCACAAATATGAAAAAAGACAATGCAATAAAATGGACTAATAGAGGACAAAAACAGAATTATCTGTAATTCATTGTAGTTGGTAATTAGAAAATATCTCATCATCATCATCGTGTATCATGCTTTGATACAACGTCAATGGCATTCACTCTCAGACACGGATTATTTACTGTTTAGATTGTAATTTATTGGAATTAAATAGTTTGACGTTTATTTTTTTTTTTTAGTTTAATAGATATGGAGTCTGGCCAGATTCCTTATTCCTCATATGTGAAATTATACAATCTTAAGGGAAGGTGAGATTATTTCTATGAAATTATTTCTATGGAATTATTGACAAAAGTGTGATCATTTCTTATGTGTACAAGGCAATGCGTGATCACTCCAGTATCACAGCCCACCCCCCCCCCATGAAAATGTAAATTTACATTACTAACTATTATTTTATATTATTATTATTATTATTATGTTTTTAAATCAAAAAATAATTCCAAACGTATATATATTTCTTTTACTTATTTTAATAATTTTTTTAAAAAAAATATACTATGCCAAATAATCTCTTACTTTTCAAAACAGTAGTATAAAAATGATAAGAGTAGAATCTCTTACAAACCAGATTTTGAATTAGAGAACTGTTGGCTACATATTTTGTATAAAGCCAATCATAGTTCAACACGTGGCAGGATGAGGACAATACGGGAAGACAATTCAAATTTTCGATCGTAATCGTACACGTGGTAGTTAGTATTGGTTTTTATAAGAACTGCATAGCACTGGATCAACAAAGAGATGCAAAATGATGTGGCTTCAACGGTTACTCATATTTAAATTCAAAATCATGAGGGAAGCCTAACTGCAGATATTGGTATAGTGAACTAATTATAAGGCAACATGATCAGCGATCATGGAGGGACGGTTCGACGGTTAGAACTACAGTTTGACGGTTATCATTGAGAAGAATAAATAAGAGAGAAGGTCCCAGAAAGTGCCCCAGACTCAGATCCAAAAAAACGATTTTATCTACTTTATTTTTCCTTCCAGTTTTTACATTTCTTGTTCTTTACATTTTTGTACTTCAAATTCCTGTGCTGCATTTCGTTCATAGGAGTAGTTTTCAAGTAGCTTGTTACTGTAAACCTCTACGAGGATGATTTGGATCTTTGTAAGTCTTTCATTTTGCTTAATGAAATGTTACAATTGTTCTTCATTTAATCATTGTTCGCTTAATTCTCCTAAACAAAGCTACCAGTAAAAGTCCTCTTCATTGAGGCTGAAAGAACTAAAACACAATTGTCTGATAATTGCTTGGCAATTAATATTCTGTAAGGACTGATTGATCCTTACTGGCACGCTCACAATTACAATAATAACCTTTGAAAACCAAAAAGCCAACATATATTTTTGGCACGCCCAGTGGGACTAATTCAATTGGCTAGACGTAGGAGATAAGGAGAAAATGAATGCTTGGAAGAATGTGTGGAAGGAGAGGTAGAAATGCTCAATCCAAAGGATAATGTGATAACACATCCTGTGGAAGCACCTATTTTATCAGAACCTATGGTCGAACAGACCAGCACTTCGGAACAAGTACCACATGTTCAGAATATTGGACGAGGCCAAGGGATTGGACCATCCACTGTTTCATCTACTCAGCCAATGAATCCATGGGGTGGTCTAGTATATGTCATGGGGCAGCAGTTAATGAACACAATGGAAAAGTGGGCAACATCCTTTTTGGATCGAATGAATACTCATCGACCAACTAACGCAAGGCATATAGAAGAAAATTCAAATGTTACTTAGCAAAGGTTGGCTAGAGATAAACAGCCTATGCAGAGTAACGGACATACTAATGGCCAAACTAGTAACCAAAACTATGAAAGGCCATCACCTCGGTCTTGGTAGGAGCCTCTTTCAAGGCCTGTGGCAAATCAAAATGCCTCCTTACTCAACAGTAAAGCCATGTAAATTGGTGGATCTAGTCCAACATAAGAAAATGGCATAAGAATGTTTCCATATCCCATGTTCGAAGCCATACCTGGCACGAGGGGGTTCACTAATCCTTTGTTCGAATTTGTGCCCGGAGGGTTGGAAGGGTTTCCTGCAACTAGAAGAGACACAACACCTGTTCGAGCATTTTTCGCAGGTCCTTTCGCAGGACAGGCTCAAAGGGGTCACTCATACCCTCAACAAGATCCAGCACCACAGGGACAACCAGTCCCAAACATACCACCCTATGGACCAAGAGGACCCCAGGCATAAGGTTGTCCACCAAATCCTGTGTTTGTTCCTCCAGTAGTGGTTCAACAGGCACAAAATATGGTCCCTAGGGACCAAATTGCTGATATTGTTAGAGAGATGTGTGGACCAACGGCTCGAGGGGTTCAAACTTCTGTGTACAGGAAACCGTACCCAGAATGGGTAGATAGGGTACATGAATACCCAAGAGGCTTCAAGATACTAGACTTTGCCTTTTTTTATGGGAATGGAAACCAGTCGACGGTTGAGCATATTGTCAGGTTCGCTGCTCAGTGTGCTGAGTTTACCAATAATGATTACATGAAGTTAAGATTGTTCCCAAATTCTCTAACTGGGGCAGCCTTTTTATGGTATATTAACCTTACACCTGGCTCTATCCAAACTTTGCAAAAAATGGATGAGGTATTTCATGCCCAATTCTTCCAAACAGAGCCAGAAGTTTCTATGGTAGATTTGGCAAGATTGAGTTAAAGGCCTGATGAGAAGGCTACTCAGTTTATTGCCAGATTCAAAAGAGCACGAAACAAATGTAGGATCATCTTACTAGGGCCTGAATTTGTGAGGTTGGCTCAAAATGGTCTAGAGTTTAGGCTTCGAAACAAGTTTGACTCAACTGAGTTTAGAGACTTGGTGGAACTAACCTATAAGATGTCTAGGTATGAAGCATTACTAGAGGAAGAGCAAGATCGAAGTAATGCATCATACAAGACGTATTATAGAGATCCTAATTACGAGATTGATGTGGCAGAGATTGTGAGAAAAGAACCTATGATCTTAATTCATAAAGACACAACAATAGGCCAGCAGTTTAAAAAGAAAGACCTTCATAGGAAATACTCTTTTGATTTGACAAAGGCATATGACATTTTTGATCATTTGCTTGCTGCGAACTTCCTGAAGTTACCAAAACGAGTCAAAATTCCGTCTCTAAAGGAACTTAAAGGAAAAGTTAATTGTAAATGACATAATTCTTGGTCTCACTCAACTAAAAACTGCATTGTTTTTCGAGACAGGATCCAAGAGCTGATTCGAAAGGGAAGTTTGAAATTCCCAGCTAAAGCAGAAAAGGCCATGGGGATTGACACTAATCCATTTCCAGAAATTGAAGAAGTGGCAGCCAATGTTATTGTGCCAGACTTCCAGAACTTGTCCTTGAAAGAATTGGAAGAGGTCAATGTGCAAATGTATGTTGCTAGCCAGACTACTATCAAGAAAGATGCTAGAAGTCTGTAAGTTATTGGACAAGGTTTTCTAGACCAGAGGGAAGACTCTGATGAAGAAGCACTGGATGATGATTCTTTAGAGGCAGCGGTCATGCAAAGAATGTGTCCCAGATGCAGGTTGAGCTACAAGTGGCTGAAAGGGCTTCCGATTGATGGGAAACAATATTACAAAGATGCGCAGAGGCATCCTAAACCAACCAGTGCTTATATCAAAAGGCCATATCCAACTGGTATTAGGCAGCAGCCATTAATGGCTGAGCCGGCAGCTACTAGAGTGCACTCCAAAGGCAAGAAACCTCTACATGAATCCAGACCACCTAATTATTATAGAATGGAGAGTAATCATCCTGAAAAGAGACCTAAAAGGGATTCAAGTTATGGGACCAAAGCCAGGGATTGGCCTCCTAGACCAGCTTCTCACAAGATGGAAAGTGGCCACCTTCATCGAAGGCCTGAATTGGGCCCAAAACAGGGAGTTAGGGCCAAGCAGTGGCCTTCATAGCCAGCTTCGAAAATGGCTTCGAAGAAAGAAAGAGACAGTTCAACAACTGGGCTAGTAGGTTCGTGGGTGCCTGGAGTCCCAGATTGGTTTGTGACGCAGAACAAACCTAGGGAGATGTCTACCCAAAGAAATGTTGTTGGAAACCAAGGTAGGATGGTCAAACCTCCTTTGGTAGCTCCAAATAATTAGGTGTTACTAAAGCATCCAAAAACAAAGGAACCAGATATGGTTCCACTGATCTCTAGATCCCAAAGGAGGAAGATCCAACGAAGGTACACTCAGTACCAGAATGATCAGAAAGAAAGTGGAGAAAGCTCTTCATTGGTCCAGCCAAAGGCCCAAGCAGAGGGAGAAAAAAAGTTTAAAGTTAGATTATAATCCAAAATCAACTCTTCAAGACAAGAGGAATTGCAGCAGAGAGCAATTGGCCAAAGTTCATTCCGAATTGAAAGCCAAAGAGAGATCCAGTTTGGCAGGACTGGAAAAGGCTTTGATGGAAAGTGATAGTGAGACTGAGGAAGAAGTTAGCCTAGGCCAAAGGAAGGAGATGGTAGAGGAAGAAATGTTTGAAGCCTTCATGGCTGAGCAAACATTTTTAGTTGAAAAACCAATAGAAACAGATCCTTCGAAGAAAGTTACTACTACTAAAGTGCCAGAATGCGGCATGGAAGATGCTTCTGAAATAATTGAACAAGTTGGCCAGGAAGAGAAACAGGTACAACTAGTCATCCAATTTGGTTCGTTTCCTCCAGTATCAGTGAATATGGTACATATACTACCACAAGAATTCCAAGCTGAAGATGAGAACCAAGAAGGTCAAGAAATTGACCCAATTCCAGTTTCAAGTGAAGACTCACAAGTGAGTATGGTGCAAGATGAATCCGAAGTAGCCATACCAATGGAGACTGGAGATGAGAGTGAGGAAGAGGTAAGTATTAATCTCTCATACCCTTTTGAGTATCCTACGACATCCATTAGACAGCATGTCAAACCCTTGTATATCAAGGCCTTTTTCGATGGGATACAGATGAACCGAGTGTTGGTGGATAATGGGGCAATAGTAAATCTGCTTCCGAAATCTTCTTTGAAGAAACTAGGAAAGAGGCACCCCAGACTAATCCCAACCAGTACAACCATTGCTGGTTTCGCTAGAGACAAACAGATGGCTCAAGGAATTTTGCCCATCAACCTGAGTGTGGGAACCAGGGACTGTATGACTGCATTCTTCGTTATCGACAGTAATGCTAAATACAATGCTCTACTTGGTAGGGTTTGGATTCACACCAACAAGTGTGTGCCTTCCTCTCTACATCAGAAAATAATGATGGCCTTGGGCAGTGGAGAGACAGAGGAGATCAATGCACATCCTCAACCCTTCATAGCTTGTGCAGATTTTGCAGAGGCCAAATTGTATACTGAAGGAGTGGCACCACTCAGTGTACTGAGAAAACCTGATGGATCAGCCGAAGTGACGGCTGATGAGGAATTAGCACACCTGAAGCACTTAGTCTAAGAAAGTACTGATGAGGAGTTTGTCGCCAAAGATGATAATAATGCCTGGTTGTAGGCAAAAAGATGGAACCCAGGAGGCTAGGTCTTTGGCTTTAATTAAGTTCTTAGTATTGGACATAAAATCAATGGTCCAGAAGATGCAAGAGCAAGAGGAAGAAGCCATGGCAATTGGCTCTAAGTAGGAGCAGCAACAGGTCAGGGTTTTGGCCTTGGAAAAATACTGTGCGTTGGACATTGAAACAAAAGTTCAGAAGATACAAGAAGAAGAACCCTTGTGGACAGACTTTGTCTATGTGGAAGAGGGCAAAGATGTTGAATCAAAGAAAATGGGAGCAGGACAGAGCAAGGAGATTGCTTCGAAGATAAAAGAAATCAAAAAAGAAGCATCAGTGAGTCCTCAGATGCAAGACCCTTTGGAAGAAGTGAACTTAGGGGAAGGTTCTATGCAGCAGCCCGCCTATGAGGCCCAATTATTGGTGGTCTTGAAGAGATATAAAGATTGTTTTGCATGGTCTTATAACGAACTACCAGGATTGGATAGGTCATTAGTAGAACATAGGCTCCCTATGAGGCCTAATTTCAAGCCATACAAGTAAAAACCAAGAAGAATGAGTCCTGAGGTGATCTAGAAGGTCAAGGAGAAAATTCTTAGGCTCCTCAAGGCAGGCTTTATTAGGACAGCCAGGTATGTTGAATGGCTATCCAATATTGTGCCTGTAGTTAAGAAGAATGGTAAAATGAGGGAATGCATCGATTTCAGAAATCTGAATTTAGCAACTCTAAAAGATAAGTACCCTATGCCCATAATAGATTTATTGGTGGACAGTTCAGCAGGGCATTAAATTTCATCAATGATGGACGGGCACTCTGGTTATAACCAAATCTGTATTGCACAAGAGGATATCCATAAAACAACATTCCGATGTCCTGGGAACATTGGCACCTTCGAATGGGTTAAAATGCCATTTGGTCTGAAGAATGCTGGGGCTACATATCAAAGGACTATGAACACTGTCTTTCATGATCTCATTGGAGGATACTTAGAGTGCTATATTAATGACATTGCAGTAAAATCCCAATCCATTGAGGAACATTTGTTTCACTTGGAAGCAGGTTTTGAAAGAATGTGAAGGTTCAAGTTGAAACTTAATCCTCTCAAATGTGGTTTTGGTGTATCAGCTGAAAACTTCTTGGGCTATGTAGTACACAAGAAGGAAATACAGATTGATCAAAACAAAGCCAAAGCTATCATCGAAGCTAGACCTCCAACAAGTAAGAAAGAAGTACAAAAATTTCTTGGGCAAGTTAATTTTCTTCGAAGATTTATTTCTAATACTATAGGGAAAACTAAAGTATTTTCTTCCTTATTAAGGTTGAAAGATGAAGAGGAATTTGTGTGGACAGCAGAGCATCAAACTGTTTTCGAAGGAATCAAAGCCTATTTGGCCAACCCTCCAATGCTGATGCCACCAAAGGGTGATAAGCCCTTGAAGTTGTATATAGCTGCAGCAGAAGATTCACTAGAAGTTTTCCTAGCCCAAGACAATGAAGAAGGCAAGGGGTAAGCTGTTTATTACCTTAGTAGGTTTCTAAATTCTTGTGAATGTAAATATTCAGCTGTAGAGAAGCTGTGCCTTATATTGTATTTCGCTGCAATGAAATTAAGATACTATTTTTTGCCTACAACTGTCTTGGTAATTGCAACCACAGATTTGGTGAAATATATTTTATGTAGACCTATGCTGGGGGGAAGAATTGACAAATAGATATTGGCTTTATCAGAATTTCATCTAGAATGTCCCCCAAAAGGTAGTAAAAGGACAAATTTTAGCTAATTTTTTGGCAGACCATCCATGTCGAACAGAAAGCCAAGAGATAATGGAACTTGGTATGGTTAGTATTGAACCATGGCAAATATGGTTCGATGGATCAAAAGCCAATGGTCTGACTGGAATTGGTGTGGTGATTAAGTCACCACAAGGGGTAGAAACCACACATGGTTTCAGGGTGGATGGAATTACTTGTTTCAATAATCAAGCTGAATACGAAGCTTTAATATTGGGACTGGGAATACTTATTGGATTACAAGCACATGCAGTTGACATATTTGGAGATTCTCAATTGGTAGTTAACCAGGTGAAAGGGATTTTCAAATGTCAAAGTGTAAGCATGTTGCCATACTATGTTGTTGCATTGCATTTGCTGTCTTAATTTCAGATAGCAAATATAACTTATGTCCCCAGATTCTTGAAGAGTAAAGCTAATGATGTGGCTCAGAAAGCTTCAAATTTCAAGAGAAGGGACAACACTCAAAAGACCATAAACCAAACAATATATCAGAAGGTAATACTACTTTTGAATAAAAAAAACATGGTCTTGGAAGTCAATCATAATGACTTACAAGAACAAGATTGGAGGCATCCAATAATGCAGTATCTAGCTGGCCTATCTTCAAAAACCAGCAGAAAAATCAAATTATAGTTTATGCAATACATAATATATGGTAATGCTCTCTACAAAAGGGGGGTAGATGGGTTATTATTGGAATGTTTAGGTCCAAAGGAAGCATTGACAGCCATGGCTAAGGTTCATGAAGGCATCTGTGGTGCTCATCAGCCTGGTGTGAAGATGAGATGGCTGCTTCGAAGGCATTCTTACTATTGGCCAACCATCCTTATGGATTGCATAGAATATGCGAGAGGTTGCCAAGCATGCCAGAAGCATGGTGCAATAAGACATGTACCTATAACTGATCTACATGCAGTTGTGAAGCCTTGGCCGTTTAGAGGATGGGCCATGGACATGATAGGTAAAATACACCCACCCTCTTCGAAGCATCATTGTTTCATCCTAGTAGCCACAGATTACTTTACTAAGTGGGTCGAAGCTAAACCGTATAAGGCTGTAGACCAGATTGAAGTTATTGGATTCATTAAAGATCTGATCCACATATTTGGCATCCTACAGACCATAACTGTTGATAATGGGACTGTATTTGATGGGAAGATGGTAAAGTCTTTCGTGGTAGAATTTGGAATTAGTCTTGTTAATTCCACTCCCTATTATGCACAAGCCAATGGCGAGGCAGAATCATCCAATAAATCCTTGAAGAAAGGAATATAGAAAGTTGTAGAAGACAATCCCAAGGATTGACATAACTTTCTATTGGATGTATTATGGGCCTAGAGGACATCGCCAAGCTCAAGTACAGGAGTTACTCCTTATGCCTTAGTATATGGGCATGATGTAGTGCTACCTGTAGAAATTAATATCAAGTCTTTAAGGGTGAGAGGCCAGGATCAGTTAATTCCTGAGCAGTACCATTAGAGTATGTGCTTAGAATTAGAAAGCATCGAAGAAGCTAGAATTCTGGCATTAAATAGCATTCTTTTCCAAAAGAAGAAAGAAGCCAAAAACTATAATAAAAAGGTCAAGTACATTAGCTTTGATGAAGGTGATTTAGTATGGAAGACAATACTCCCAATAGGGATTGAAAGCCACAAGTTTGGCAAATTGTCACCTAACTGGGAAGGACGATATCAAATTCATAGAGTCTTGCCTTCGGGAGCATATCATTTGAAAAATTTGAATGGATATCTACATCCCAAGAAGATTAATGGTAGATATTTGAAGCCTTATTTTCCAACCATATGGGAAACACAAGGAATAGAATAAATGCTAAGTAAAAGAACATGAAAACACTCAAATAATGAATAAGGATTTTATTTCATAATGAGTTAAGTACATGTAGCCATAGATTGGCCCAAAAGTCAGTACAGTGTTCCAGTTGTTCTTTTACAATAGATGCTCTATTCTTGAGAGATGGGAACAACTGAATGGCTGTGGTCATCTCTTGCTTTCGATCAGCCAGCTCTTGATTAGTGATCTGCAGCTTGGTGGCAATTCGATTCAAAGCCTGATTGACTGCTGATAATTCTTCTTCAAGTTCAGCTTTCTTCTCCAGTAGTTGAGCTCGGAATTGGGAGACAAAGGAATGTTGCTTCTTTAGTTTTGACACTTCAGTATGAACTTGAGAAACAAAACTCTGGTCTCTCAGCAATTTTTCCTCTGCGGCCTTGGCAACATGGCATATGTTGATGTAGAAATCAATAGTGAATCATGTTGGATTGCTCAACAATCTAATAGCATTGGAGGAAGCCATTTCTGATTATAGGCCTTTGTAAAGCTTCGAAAGGAATCCTTGAGAAGGATGTCAGCAACTCCAAATAGCTGTCCAAGTCTATTGAAGGTAAGGAAGTCTTACTACTGGAGGATGAGCTCTCAAAAATTTCTAGTAAAGAATCAGCCAGGACTAATGGCTCAGTCTCATTGCTAGCTATTGGAGAGGTGGAAGGTATGTCAAAGAGACTAGCTAGCCTAGCTTCGAAGATGTCCACCTCATCCGTTGACATGGAAGGTGTAGAAAGAACTCTGGTAGAAGGAAGAAACGGCTGTATAGGAGTAGGAGAAAAAGGTGAAGTACTCCTAGCAGTCTCTATAGTTTTGGCTACCAGTAGATCAAGAGAAGAGGGACTGGCGCTAGGCAGAGATAATGGACGAAGAATTGAAGGGCTACCAGTGTCTGCTCTATGGAAATCAGCCATTACTGGAGATGATGCAATAGTTGGAATTTCCTCAAGAAGGGAAGGAGCGACAAGGCTTAAAGGGAGAGCAAATTGAGTACAATTGAAAGAAAAGTGAGGAAAGTTTGAAGTCAAGCCAAAGGATAGGGGTGCAGGAATGTTTGGCCTCAAGAAAGGTATAGAAAATATAGGGCCAGAAAGTGGGAGTATTATCTAAATGGGCTCTACCTTTTAAGGTTGATCAACTTCAGTTGAAACTGAAGGAATCTTTATTGGAAGAGTAGGCAAAGCAGATGTTGCTGCAAAAGAAGAAATACAAAACAATGTTAGGTCTCAGTACTAACAATTTGAGAAAAGAAAGTGGAAACATGAAAGGAAATTACTTGTTTCAGAGGTGGTGGCAATGATGGGAGAACTCCGAAGGGAATAATGCTCAGCAGTGTGTTGTCTTCTCGAAGTTTCCCTTTGAATTATATCAACAGCAGTTGCTTCATCCCTTAGCAGTTGCTGCTGTCGCATTTTTTCAGCCCTCTGGAAAACAATTATTTCCTTAGAATGTTCTTCCTCTACTGCTTCAACAGTTGCCTCATGAGTAAGGTCTTCAACCAAGTCAGAAGGAGAAATGGTTATCTTTTTTCTCTTTTTCCTTTGCAATGGTATTTCATGTTCTTTCTCTGTCTCTTTCTCTTCAATCTGAGATTTAGACTCCTCAGGGGTGAATATTCGTTTTCTTTTCTTTTTCTGCTGATGTTTGTCTTTGAGAATAGCTAGGGCTTCAGCTCTCTTGGGAGATTCTTCTTGTGGAGACCCTACACTAAGTAGCATGAAATATGAAGAAAACAAACAGAAAATTCAAAAAGAAAGGAAGCCTAAAAATGCATACCTTTTTTCGAAGCAGCTCTAGTGACTCTGGAAGGAGGGGGTGAGACTACATGAATAGTCTTGGCAGCTGTAGAAAAAGAGGGGATGGTCCCAGCTTCTTTTTGGTTTTTCCTTAGAAGGTACACCTAGCCCTATCAATAAATCATGAGGATGTATTGCTAAATGCACTTCCATATTGGCTGTCCACCAATTTTAAAATCTCTTCGAGGCTAAGCTAGAAGGGAGGAAGAGAGTAAATTTGAACTCACTCAAGTCTTTCAACAGTTTAAATGTTGTCTCCTCTAGTTTAGATTTGGGTACTCTCAGATCTCTGGCTGTGAGATGGACATTCAAGAGACTGCAAAGTGGAATGGGAATTCCTTGGGTAAGCCCAAATTGCCTGGCCAATTGGGAGGGGCAGCATACCTCAGATATGCACTTATAAGCTTGAGGGTTTAAAGTCCCAATGCAAAGTTTCCTCGGCAACAAAATAGAGGCCCACATATCTTTATGCAATGGGATGGAACATTCTCTATCAGCCAAGAACATTTTTAGCCAAGTTGGTCCTTTATTGGCATCGAAAGGGTAAAAGAAGGTAGTAGCTGGAGAAACAGGAAGCTGATAAAAGAAGGTAAGATAGTAAGCAAAAGAAGCAGGATAGAGAGCAATCCTAGCATACTTTTCTCCATAAGTGCTAGGGTCTTGAACTAAGAACTTCAGACACTTAGGATGCAGATTAGTGAAGTATGCAAAGAGCCAGAGTTGAAGCACCCAGAGGGGACCTCCCTGGTTGATATCAAGAGATCTTTCACAAAATTGGGAGCATGCTCTATAGACATGGCCTAAAAGATAAGGGGCTAAGGCTATTCGTTTCTTCAAAATGAGGGCCTTCGCAAGTGGGGCAAACTCAAGCATGATTCGCTGAGATGATGTGCAAAAGAGAAATTTATACAGCCAATATAAAATAAAGGAAAAGAGTTCTCGATCACTCACGGGGCCCTCCTTTTGTTTTCAGCCTTTACAAAGTCACTGAAGGAAGAGTTTAAAGGTGGAAGGGAAAATTTAACAGAAAGGTTTGGATAGTTGGGTGTGAAAGGGGTACCGTAAGAGATGGTAGATATCAAGAACGGTGGGGGCCATCATACCACACCGAAACTGAAAAAAGTTAAATGCTATGTTCCAGAAGCAAAGAGCAGCAGGAATTAAAAAAGGGTCTTCAGGAATGATAAACCTGGAAAGACGAAGGGCGTCGAGAATACAAAGCTCTTGCAGGTCCCATTCTCTTGCAGGCACAACTCTGTCATACCATTCCTCCCACTCAGCCCTCAATGTTGACCAGCAACGATGAGGTCGGTTCACCCTCCAATTTCTCTAGTTAAGCCCTCCTTCATAGAGAAGAAAATGGTCCTTCAAATGAGGGTACAAAGTAGGGAGTTGGGCGGGAGCTTCTTAAAAGATAGGACCTAGGACATATTCTTGTTTGTCGCTATGGCGAGGGACAAAGAGGCGTCCGTCTATGGCACTCGATCCTTCAGCTTTAAATTTGGCAATCTCTTCCTCAATACATCTTTTTAGAGCCATCATTGGGCTTATACGTTCGCCAAGTGGTACTTTCAAAGAAGAAGACTCCATTGGTAACAAGCAACGAGGAAGAGAGGGTCAGTAGAGATGAAGGGTTTTTGTGTTAGGCAAACAAGTGAAATTTTGAGCACGAAATAAAAAAGGGTTTTAAAACTTTTGTGTCTGAAAAATATACCCAATTGTTTTATGTAGGCGAAGTTCGTAAAGAAGCACTTAAGGTACGGATGCGAAAAGTTTCTTTCTATATTGATAGTTATGGAGGGAAACACATCTCAAATACTGATGTCAGCTTCGAAATAAAATATTTGGCTTCGAAGCCAAATTTTGGCACCAAAACCAAGCAACAAATGGCTTCGAAAATAGGAAGTCGAAGCCAAATTTTGGCGCCAAAATCAAACAACAAGTGGCTTCGAAAGTAGGAAGCCGACTTCGAAGCATCTTCCACACTTAAGGATGCAGGAATGCTCAGGTATTTGTTTATTTCAAAAGGATAAAAAGACCTGTTTTAGGTTCCTTGATAAGAGTATAATCCTTCGAAGCAAAACTTCAAATATTTTAAGGTAGAAAATTGTTTGTTCAAAGTTTCAAACCAATAGTTGGTTTGATAGTGTACAGAAGAAATTACCTTTTTAGAATAAAACAGTGTAGCCCTTAAAAAAGATTTTCATATTTTGAAAAATATAGACTGTTTGTTTGAAATAAAAATTAGTTGACTTTTGCTTGATCGTATTAACCATATGTTGGGGAATTGAATATGATCAAATCATGAAGGACAAAGTTGGATAATTCGAAGCTGATAGCTGAAGAATTATTTTAGTCCTAGAATCAGTATGAAAAACAGTACTTGTCTTTTCAAAAGAAAAGATTTCATAATTTGGAAGAGTTTGAGTTAAAATGGAGTCCAAACACATCAATCATGTAGTTTACAATTGGAATGGTAAATCAGAATTTGATAAATAAAATTCGAAAGGCCTAGTTGTATTGATAAGTGCTGTTTACACTTGGATTTATTTGATTATATTCTCGATTTCGTAGAAATATGGAATGGAGAAAGTTACAAGGTCATGGAATTTAGTCCAACAAAATTCAATAAATGAAAACTCTTACCCTACTCTATCCTTTATCTTGTCTAGGTTTGGTTTATCTAGTTGATAAGCCTTCAATTGAGAAGAGAGTTGTTGGGCTTTCACTTCGAATTCTATTTCTTTTAAAGCTTTATCGGTGGTGTCCATTTCCTCCTCTTCATGCACTTCGTTCATAATATCATCCTCCCCTTACTCAGAATCCTAACTCTTGAAGGCTTCATATTCATCAAGAAAGTTCTCTGCCTCATACTGAACTTAGATTTGGGCAGAAATGGCTTCGTCCAAAACTTCACTGGTAATGGAAGCATAGAAGTGCCAGTTGAGCAGAAGAGAAGTTGGTCTAAAAAGGTATAGAGCTCCATTTGGGCCACAGGGTTAAGGAGATGGCTTCGAGACATAATGTCACAAGCCCATAGAAAGTTTTGGTGGGGAATGTCATTTCGAAGGACCTCAAAGGATAAATGAGAAAATGCAGGAAGCAATATCTGAGCCCTGAATTTCTGATAAGGAGTTGGAGGCACCAGGACCTTGTAAGGGGGAAAGGATCGGCCCTCAAAGAGAGTGAGCTTCAACTCATTAATCCAATTTGGATTAGAAGGCAGAGGAGGAGTAGTCGGAGGTTCCCTGGGTGAGTCCAGAAATTCAGGCCTGGTCACACATTCTAGCCAATCAAAGGGGTAAAGTTTTGCCTTTTTGGCTAAAAGCGCATGACTGATCCCTAGAGTCTCAGCGGGATGTGGGACACTTCGAACCATCCGAGATGGCAAGGTAGAAGTATACCATGATGTAAGCAGATTGTCTTCAAGACTGCGTCTACGGTTAATAGGAACATATGGATATACTACTGAACTACGTTTGGAAGGAGGAATGTTAAGAGAGTCATTGAATTCAGGGAATCGATGATGAATGCGTTCCCTTGCCTGAGGTTGAGCAGTGGTAGACCAAGTTCCCCAGCCAGAGGCCGTAGAAGAAGAAGAAGAAGCAGCAGCAGCTTCGTCCCACGTGGATAGTTTTGTTCCAGAAGAAGAGCTTCCAATATCCATGGCCTCAAATTCGTGTTCCAAAGAATCGTAAGCAGTAGGTTCTTGGTTCGAAGGTTGATGTTTTACGAAAACTTCCATAACTTGTATAAATGGAGGCGGATAAAGGTGGCCAATTAATGTATGAAGGTTCTTTCGAGGGCGAACAACATCATCAAATAACTCTTCGTATGATTGATCAATGTAACAAAAGCCTTGTTTGGCCATGAAAGATGTATCCGTCTTTTCGAATACCGAGATAGTGGAGATGATCAAAGGATAGAAGGAAATTTAATGCCAGTGTTCATTGATAAATGACAGTTGCATTTCTGAAAAAGCCCATGCACATTCCAAGACGTGGGTAAAATGTCTTGATCCACTAATATCACCAAGTATTGGGTATATTAGTGTGGGGGGTAATGTTGGCTACATATTTTGTATAAAGCCAATTACAGTTCAACACGTGACAGGATGAGGGCAATACGGGAAGACAATTCAAATCTTCGATCGTAATCCTACACGTGGCAGTTACTATTGGTTTTTATAAGAACTGCGTAGCACTGGATCAGCAAAGAGATGCAAAATGATGTGGCTTCAACGGTTACTCATATTTAAATTCAAAATCAGAAGGGAAGCCTAACTGTAGATATTGGCATAGTGGAGCTAACTATAAGGCAACATGATTAGTGATCATGGGGGGGCGGTTTGACGGTTAGAAATACAGTTCGACGGTTATCATTGTGAAGAATAAATAGCAGAGGTCCCAGAAAGTGCCCAGACTCAGATAAAAAAAAAACAGTTTTATCTACTTTATTTTTCCTTCCAGTTTTTACATTTTTTGTTCTTTACATTTCTGTACTTCAAATTCCTGCATTGCATTTCGTTCATAGGAGTAGTTTTCAAGTAGCTTGTTGCTGTAAACCTCTACGAGGCTGATTTGGATCTTTGTAAGTCTTTCATTTTGCTTAATGAAATGCTACAATTGTTCTTCATTTAATCATTGTTTGCTTAATTCTCCTAAACAAAGCCACCAGTAAAAGTCCTCTTCATTGAGATTGAAAGAACTAAAACACAATTGTCTGATAATTGGTTGGCAATTAATATTCTGTAAGGACTGATTGATCCTTGTTGGCACGCTCACAATTACAATAATAACCTTCGAAAGCCAAAAAACAAACAAGAACATTATTTGGATATGTGGGGTTTGTTATGAGTTTCATTTTGATAATTTAAACGATTTATTTTATCAACATTTCGTGTATTTTATTCAAGAAAAAAGTTAAGCCAATTCGATCACGGTAACTTATTCAAATTTTCACTAAAAAAAAACAATAATTGTGTTTTAAAAAATAAATCATACATTTTTTTAGTGACAAACATAATTAATTAAATAAGTTACAATTATCGAATCGACTTAATTTTTTTTTACAATTCAAATTATTAAAACAGGATTCATAATGAACCACACCGGTCCTGCAATCCCAAATATGGATCGAAGGGGATCTTCATCCAAAAGGATGATACACCTGCGGGTAAATACCCTTCAGCATCCCAAAATAAAATGAAAGAAAAAACAAAAAAAAAGAAGAAGAAGAGATACATGAATTCAGATATTTTATCCCAACTCTATAGGTAAGCTATACCATTACTCTTACGAATTGGGTGAAAGTCTATTGCATTATATCATATTTTAATTTTTAGAGATAATTACCACACCGAAAAAAAAAAGATTTGAAACTTATAATAAAATAAATTTTTAATTTGTAATTTTGTTAATTTATATTTCAAAATTTTGATTCGATTTCAATCTAAACTATTCACCTATTTTTATTAAGTAAATCAAAAGGAAAAAAAAATATTTTAGTTATTAAACTCAATATAACTATACATAAAATATCTAAAATATCATTTTTCATTGAGTTTAACGAGTAAAATATATATATATTTTAATTTTATTTTACTTAACAAAAATAAGCAATAATTTAAATTGAAAATAAATCAAAATTTTAAAATTTAAATTGACAAAATTTAAAAAAAAAAAGGGTTTAATTTGTTAAAGGGATCAAATCTTAGGGTTATTTTTGCAATTTCCCATAACTTTTATATTCAATAATTTGAATTTGTCATGGTCATAATAGTAGTTATTCGTCTCCTAAAAAAAAAAACAAAAAAGTCTTCCCATGATTTTTACCAAGTCTTCATTTTCCAAGCCACTTCAACTTATATAAATTCAACACCAAGCCTCTTTCTCTCAGTATCTCTCCCATTCATTCATTCAATCAAACATTCTCTCTAAAAAATGGAACACTTAAGACCATTTGTGATCACTAACCTTTCTGCAATAGAACTAGAAGACATCAGGCTCTTCGGCAGGATGAAAGTCTACGCCGTTGTCTCCATCTCCGGTGGCCCTCCAACTGGTTATAACACGGAGTTCACAACCTGTACGGGCGCGAAATATCCTCTACGTTCCGTACTCCTTGTACTCCAAGCTTCACTTGACGGCGTCACACCTGGCAACACAGAAACGGTGAGCTGCCCGGCGGGGGTGGTGCCGGAAAACCCCTCCGACGATCAAGTTAGGTCACTTGAAGAAGAAGAAGAAGAGCACTGTTTAGAGAGAGAGAGAGTTGTTCAGATCGCATACCTCCAACGTTCCCCTTCTTCACCTTTTCTAGGCTGGCCATGCTGCCTCAGAGGTAGTGCTCGCACTACCTTTGCTGTCCTTCCCTGGACAGGGTGCTGTACTGCCCTCTCACTTCCTTACACGTGTAAAGGCCAAAACCTCCAAACAACGATGGCCAAACTGCCAAACGGTATTAACGCGCACCATTGGCGGGTTTCTCCTCTCACACACCAATTGGACCTGACAATTCCCACCGAGCTAGGCATAGCCCGGTCAGTTCCATCCCCAATTCCGGCCGACAATCAGGGTCGGGCTCAAAAACTAGCCCGGTTGCACGGCCCAAAGACTTCTCAAGCCATGACTTAGCTCGGCCCGTCTGCTCAGTGCGAATTCCCCTCACAATTGCCCCTTAATTCCATCGGTTGCAACCTGATTGGGATTACTTCATTTTAGTTCGGTTTAGTGTTCAACATTGAGATAGCTCGGTTATGACATTCAAATGCCCCTTCCAACCATCATACTTGGGTAGTGGAAGACCAACTAATGTACGAATAATTAACCGAGCAAGACATTGGCACTTTGCAAGCTTTGACAACCGAGCAATAATTTCTGCAACTTCAACTGAGCAAAAGCTTAGAACAAAGCTATCTCAAACCAAACCAACAGTCCTGAACACCGAGCTGACAACAAGCCGAGCAATGGGGCCAATCAAAAAGTAATAGTTGATCAGACAATTGAAGAATTGCTAACAATAATCAACCCACGTGCAAAGCAATCAAAACAAATGAATATGCATAGCAAAACCATGAAGGAATTCAAGGTGGGGCCCAAGTCTTGACTTTTCCAAAGCCAAATCAATTTTGTAATGAAGATGGTTGGCGGGTCCCATTTGAAAATCAAGCTCGTGCATTAATTCAATGACAAACATCTTCATTTGTCTTGACTTTTCCAAAGCCAAATCAATTGTGCTTGGAGGGCCCCACCATAAAACTTTGAAACAATCCAACACTTGATGTAGAATTCTGGTGACCGAGCAACTTTGTTTTCAATTAACCGAATTAAAAAACCGAGCAACCTTCATTGTTTTCAATAAATCGAATTAAAAAACCGAGCAACCTTCTACCGAGCTGAACTTTTGCATCAATTCATAATTCTTCAATTTTGAGACCAAGGCAAGAACTATGCACATAGCCGAGCTATAATTTCTATGCTTTCCACCGAGCTATAATTTCTGTGCTTTCCACCATGAAGCTTTGTATATATATATATATTTTGACTTGGGTTGGAAATTCAGTACTGCTACCTCCTGTGAAGCTCGGTCCTCCAAGCAGCCTATCACTCTCTGTTTCCACGAGCTACTTCGGCTTTTCTTCACTATTTTTATTTTTTATACCGGCCCACCCACATACCTTAGCTCGACTTTCCAACTCGGGCATTCAATTGATACCAATTATTTGTTTCCTTGGTGGGCCATGCCTTGTTCCCTCTTCATGATTATGGCATGCATATTTGATTTGCTGCCTTGTTTGTTCTTTCGGCCATGCACGTGCTTGCTCAATCTGTCACCGACTTTGCATGTAAATTAATTAAAAATCAATCTTCTGGCCCGACTTGCTTACAGTGCTCAGCAAACTGAAAATTTGTTGGTTGGCCGTGTTGATGTTTCGATTTTACACACCATGAATCATGCTCGGCTATGCACGCCACCCACTGAGCTTGATCGTGCATGTTTGGTTATGGGACCGAACAACCCTTCTATGGCTCTATTACCGAGCAAAAACGGATATTTAGCTCTTTGACCGAGCTGGAAACATTGCCCCTTGGCTCATAACCGAGCTACCATCAATAAGCTTTTTGCTTGTCCTACAACTGGGCTAATTTCGTTCGGGTCAAAACTTGACATAATCACCAACTTTTATGGCCGATCTAAATCATCTCGGTCAAAAGCCTCCCAAGCTGAACAAAACATCAACTTTTTTGGCCGAGCTAAATCACTTCGGCCAAAAGCTTTCAAAGTTGAACACAACGTCAACTTCCTTGACCGAGCTAAAAAAGTCTTGAAGTTTGAACAAAAAATCGATTTCCATGGCCGAGCTAAATCATCTCGGCCAAGAGCTTTCAAAGTTGAACACAACATCAACTTCCTTGAGAGAGCTAAATAATCTTGGTCAAGAATCTTGGAGTTGAACAAATCATCGAATTGTTTGGTCGGGCAACATCCGCTCGACCAAGCACCGAATCGAACAACTCATCAATTCGTTTGGCCGAGCAGCATCCGCTTAGCGAAGCTCCGAGTTGAACAAATCATCAATTCGGCCTGCCGAGTAAGGTCACCTTGGCCAAGAAAGTTGAAGTTGAACAATTCAACTCATTTGGCCGAGTAACATCCGCTTACCGACTCTTCGAGCTGAGCAAGTGATTAACTCATTTGGTTTAGCAATATCCGCTCGGTGGATAATTCCAAAGTTGATAAAATCTATCAACTATCTTCTTGCTGAGCAAAGATCTTTTTTGGCAAGATCAAGTCATTGAGATCAACCTTACTGCTTTCCCCCCAGTCTGGGCTCCTACTTTAAACTTACACTAGCAAAGTAGTGACCCAGACTAGATGGGGTGCCCCTAGACCGTGTTCGCTCTTCGGTTGGAATTCTCTTCGACTGAATAAATCATCAGTTTTTCGATGAAAGTTGGCGAGTAAAATCAGTTTGGCAACTTCTTGGAAAGCAAAATCAGCTTAGCTCGGCATGGAATTTCAACGTTGGCGAGCAAAGTTAGCTCGGCAACTTACATCTCGGCAAGCAAAATCAACTCGGCAAGGCTTCTTGGCGAACTAAATCAGCTCGGCAAGGGACTCCAAAGTTGCGAGCAAGGTACGCTCCGCGACTTGCTTCTTGGCGAGCAAGATCAGCTCGGCAAGGAGCACCAAGGTCGGCGAGCAAGGTCCGCTCGGCGACTCGCGTCTTGGCGAGCAAGATCGACTCGTCAAGGAACACCAAGATCAGCGAGCAAGGTCCACTCGGCGCCTCGCTTCTTGGCGAGCAAGATCAGCTCGGCAAAGAACTCCATGCTTGACGAACAAGGTCAGCTCGTCGACTTCCTTCTTCGCGAGCAAGATCAGCTCGACGAGGAACTCCATGGTCGGTGAGCAACGCCAGCTCGGCGACACACTTCTTGGCGAGCAAAATCAGCTCGGCATGGAACTTCAAGGCCGGAGAGCAAGGTCCGCTCCGCGACTTGTTTTCTTGGCGAGCAAGATCAGCTCAGCAAGGAAGTCCTCGGTCGAGGAGCAAGGTCCGCTCGGCGACTTACTTCTTGGCGAGCAAAATCAGCTCGACAAAGAACTCCAAAGTCGGCGTGCAAGGTCAGCTCGGCGACTCACTTCTTGGCGAGCAAAATCAGCTCGACAAAGAACTCCAAAGTCGGCGAGCAAGGTCAGCTCGGCGACTCACTTCTTGGCGAGCAAAATCAGCTCGGCAAGGAAGTCCAAGGTCGGCGAGCAAGGTCCGCTCGGCGACTTGCTTCTTGGCGAGCGAAATCAGCTCGGCAAGGAGCTCCAAGGTCGGCGAGCAAGGTCCGCTCGGCGACTTCTTGGTGAGCAAAATCCGCTCAGCAAGGAAGTCCGCGGTCGGGGAGCAAGGTCCGCTCGGCGACTTGCATCTTGGCGAGCAAGATCAGCTCGGCAAGGAACTCCAAGGTCGGCGAGCAAGGTCCGCTCGGCGACTTCTTGGTGAGCAAAATCCACTCGGCAAGGAACACCAAGGTCGGCGAGCAAGGTCCGCTCGGCGCCTTACTCCTTGGCGAGCAAGATCAGCTCGGCAAGGAACACCAAGGTCGGCGAGCAAGGTCCGCTCGGTGCTTTGCTTCTTGGCGAGCAAGATCAGCTCGGCAAGGAACACCAAGGTCGGCGAGCAAGGTCCGCTCGGCGCCTTGCTTCTTGGCGAGCAAGATCAGCTCGGCAAGGAACACCAAGGTCGGCGAGCAAGGTCCGCTCGGCGACTTGCGCCTTGGCGAGCAAGGTCAGCTCGGCAAGGAATTCCAAGGTCGGCGAGCTAGGTCTGCTCGGCGACTTGCTTCTTGGCGAGCAAGGTCAACTCGGCAAGGAATTCCAAGGTCGGCGAGCTAGGTCCGCTCGGCGACTTGCGTCTTGGCGAGCAAGATCAGCTCGGCAAGGAACTCCAAGGTCGGCGAGCTAGTTCCGCTCGGCGACTTTCCTCTTGGCGAGCAAGATCAGCTCGGCAAGGAACTCCAAGGTCGGCGAGCTAGGTCCGCACGGCGACTTGCTTCTTGGCGAGCAAGATCAGCTCGGTAAGAAACTCCAAGGTCGGCGAGCTAGGTCCGCTCGGCGCCTTGCTTCTTGGCGAGCAAGATCAGCTCGGCAAGGAACACCAAGGTCGGCGAGCAAGGTCCGCTCGGCGCCTTGCTTCTTGGCGAGCAAGATCAGCTCGGCAAGGAACACCAAGGTCGGCGAGCAAGGTCCGCTCGGCGACTTGCGCCTTGGCGAGCAAGGTCAGCTCGGCAAGGAATTCCAAGGTCGGCGAGCTAGGTCTGCTCGGCGACTTGCTTCTTGGCGAGCAAGGTCAACTCGACAAGGAATTCCAAGGTCGGCGAGCTAGTTCCGCTCGGCGACTTTCCTCTTGGCGAGCAAGATCAGCTCGGCAAGGAACTCCAAGGTCGGCGAGCTAGGTCCGCTCGGCGACTTGCTTCTTGGCGAGCAAGATCAGCTCGGCAAGGAACTCCAAGGTCGGCGAGCTAGGTCCGCTCGGCGACTTGCTTCTTGGCGAGCAAGATCAGCCCGGCAAGGAACTCCAAGGTCGGCGAGCTAGGTCCGCTCGGCGACTTGCTTCTTGGCGAGCAAGATCAGCTCGGCAAGGAACTTCAAGGTCGGCGAGCTAGGTCCGCTCGGCGACTTGCTTCTTGGCGAGCAAGATCAGCTCGGCAAGGAACACCAAGGTCGGCGAGCAAGGTCCGCTCGGCGACTTGCGCCTTGGCGAACAAGGTCAGCTCGGCAAGGAATTTCAAGGTCGGCGAGCTAGGTCTGCTCGGCGACTTGCTTCTTGGCGAGCAAGGTCAACTTGGTAAGGAATTCCAAGGTCGGCGAGCTAGGTCCGCTCGGTGACTTGCTTCTTGGCGAGCAAGATCAGCTCGGCAAGGAACTCCAAGGTCGGCGAGCTAGTTCCGCTCGGCAACTTTCCTCTTGGCGAGCAAGATCAGCTCGGCAAGGAACTCCAAGGTCGGCGAGCTAGGTCCGCTCGGCGACTTGCTTCTTGGCGAGCAAGATCAGCTCGGCAAGGAACTCCAAAATTGATTAAAACCATCAACAAACCTCTTGTCGAGTAAAATCCATCCGACAAGGAATTTCAAAGTTGATAAAACCATCAATAAACCTCTTGCCGAGCAAAATCCGTCCGGCAAGGATTTTTGATCTTTCCATCAAAATGATCATTAGTTGCCCCTAGGTCCGCACTGAATCCGCTTGGCGAGGCAAACATACAATAATTCTCAAGAAAATAGTTTACTTGTTTCATTGTGCCAATGTCAAAAAGGGGTTACAGAAACAGAACCAAGAACAAAACTTTAGATTGGCAGAGCTTGATATTTTAGAAATGGATCAGCCATTTACAAACTGTGATTTTTATGCCCTTTTTCCTCGGTCTTCTTACAGACTTATTCCAAAAATCGAACTCCCTATATCTCTTCCATGGTGGTTTGCATGGCCATCATCTTGTTCTCTATTACCGGACTTGCTGTCACGGTAGCAGCGGCTGCATCATCTTCGACCCGGATGTACTCATTAATACGTTGCATGAGCAGCTCCATGGTCGACGGTTGATTCATTGTGAGCGAGTCTCGCAGCCTATGTCTGACTGGGAGACCACGCTTGTATTGGGTAATCGCCAGATTGGTGGGGCAGTCGAGGATCTCATTGTAGGTTTCCCAGTACTTCGCATTGTATGCCTTCAAAGAACCTCCAGACTCCATCTTGATGCCCAGGAGATGGTCGATCTCCTTTGGTGTTCGAGTGTTGGTTTTGAATCTGGTGACAAAGGCTTCTGCTAGTTGCTGCCACCCCTCGATACTCCCCTCCGGAAGCCTTTCGAACCACTTCAAGCCCAGCTCGCCCAAACTTGCTGGGAATATGAGGCACATCAAGGCGTCGTTGCGTTGGTGGCCAGCCATTACTTGCCGATAATGACTAACATGCATGTACGGATCCGTCTTGCCGTCGTACAAAGTGAACTTTGGCTGGTGGAATCCGGCAGGAAGCGGCGTACTCTCGATCTCTGGAGATAACGGCGTGGCTGTAAGTCTTGCCAATTCTTTGTCCACCAGCGTAGGGGCCATCACTCTAGGTGCCGGCATCACCACTTCTTCACTACAGTGAACTGGAACACTCAATCTCTGGAGCGCCGGCACCCTCTGAGCCTCTTGACGGCGCGCTCTCTCCTCCAACACATCCCTGAGATCTCTGGAACGGGTGGAGGCAGAGTATTGCGACGTCGACGACGGGTGTGAGGGACGGTAGGTGCTGTCGCGAGTGAGAGATTTGCCCACCTGTGGGTCGGAGTCCCCAACCCTATAACTCCGGGTGACACAGAGAGAGTGCAACCTTTCTTGGCGGTGACTGCCATAGTGAGGAGATGGGGTGCGCTTACTGAGGTTGCCCTCTCCAACAACATCTTTCCCCCTGATCTGGCGTTTCAGCACCTCTATTTCAGCCGCCATCTTACGAATGAGAGCATCCTGGTCCTTGAGTTTGTGCTTCAGGCGCTGTGCATGCGACTTCCCTCGCCGTCGACAGCCCTCTGGACTTTTCGAGCGATCAATACTCCTTGCGCGTTTGTCTCGTGCACCCCTCGAAGAAGTCTGCAGGCCAGCCATGGCCGGAATAGCAGGGGTGCCTTCTCTCCGTCGAACAGACTCTAGCGTGACACCATCGACGACGGACAGCGGAGTTTCTTCGTTGTTTGCCATGGAAAAGGCCGGAAAAGCTTGAAGAGCAAGGTTTGTGTATCAAACTTGTTCCCACAGACGGCGCCAATTGTACGGGCGCGAAATATCCTCTACGTTCCGTACTCCTTGTACTCCAAGCTTCACTTGACGGCGTCACACCTGGCAACACAGAAACGGTGAGCTGCCCGGCGGGGGTGGTGCCGGAAAACCCCTCCGACGATCAAGTTAGGTCACTTGAAGAAGAAGAAGAAGAGCACTGTTTAGAGAGAGAGAGAGTTGTTCAGATCGCATACCTCCAACGTTCCCCTTCTTCACCTTTTCTAGGCTGGCCATGCTGCCTCAGAGGTAGTGCTCGCACTACCTCTGCTGTCCTTCCCTGGACAGGGTGCTGTACTGCCCTCTCACTTCCTTACACGTGTAAAGGCCAAAACCTCCAAACAACGATGGCCAAACTGCCAAACGGTATTAACGCGCACCATTGGCGGGTTTCTCCTCTCACACACCAATTGGACCTGACAATTCCCACCGAGCTAGGCATAGCCCGGTCAGTTCCATCCCCAATTCCGGCCGACAATCAGGGTCGGGCTCAAAAACTAGCCCGGTTGCACGGCCCAAAGACTTCTCAAGCCATGACTTAGCTCGGCCCGTCTGCTCAGTGCGAATTCCCCTCACACAACCCATGTCGATATGGAACGAAACAACAATCCCAAATGGAACATTGTCATGGATTTCAAACTCCATGACCCATCTCTCCGAAACAACCTCCTGTATCTCAATTTCAACTTCCATTGCCGTCGAACCTTGGGTGACAAATTCATCGGCCGAGTCAGTGTCCCCATCAATTCCCTCCTCGCCATGATATCTGGTAAGAGGACCGCTTCTCAGGCGGTCCGGTACCCAGTTATGACGTTGTCTGGGGAGACGCATGGCTTTGTAGACTTTTGTTTCGGATTTGGGAACCCAATTCGTCCATTGGGACCGCAACAATCGGCTCCGCAGTGGCAGCCACCAGCAGCAGCAGCAGATGTAGCGTTGGAGGCCCAAGTTGAAGTTAACTACTGGCAGAGTTATTATACAAGTGAGCCACAGACACTACAAAACCAAGTCAATTATGGTAGTAATGCTCAGCCCAATGATGATCAAGCCAATCAGTTTGATGATGATGATCAGGCCGATGATGATCAAGCCAATCAGTCTGATGATGATGGTGGTGATATGTGAAATCCTGTATTTTTAATATGTTAATATTTTAATGAGTGATATTGGTAATTTATTATTATAATTTAGGCCAAGTTTGGCAATTGCGAAATAATTTATCTTTTTATCATTTTTCCATCACATCATCTCTCTACTTTTTTGTACATCTTTTTGTAAAAAGACAAAAAGTGCACTTATTTAGGTCATCCCAAACAACCCCTTAGTACTTTTTTTTAAAAAATCTCTTTTATACTATTTTATTATTATTCATCTTTTTTTGAAAATAAATTAAGACATTTATACACGAGTTTTAATTTATAAACTTATAATTCATTAATTTCTAGTTAAGATTTTTTGGATTTTCGTGTCCCACTGAATTTTTAATAGTCAGAATTGATCTTCAAACAATGATTGTTTATCATTTTTCATTTTCTTTAAAGGAATATGATGATTTGACATTTATTTTGATTTTTAAAATTTTAAAATATTAACTTTCAAATTGAAAAACTAAAATAAAAATAAAATTATGTGTACCAAAAAAAAAAAAGCTAACTAATATTTGAAAAAATTGAATTATTTTTTTATGCAAAATTAAAAATCTTGTGTCTATAAAAGAGCATGATAATGAAACATTGATGGGTAAAATTGAAAAAATAAAAATAAAAAATGAACAAAATGATAATATTTTCAGTTTTAAAACAAAAAAAAATTTGATAATATTCTTGATTTTATTGGATAGTTGAGTCAAACTAATAAGTAAAAGGACAAAAACATTTAATCTCATACTCTTTTTTTTTCCCCATCAAGAAGTGAAATAATTATTTGAAACATTAATACACAAAAATAGATAATATTATTAATTTTAAAAATTAAAAAAAATGATAATATTTTTAATTTTACTAAATAAAATTTATTAATTTAAAAAAATCTCAAATAAGATTCAAGTAGGAGGTATTGGCGGACCCATAATCCTTCGTCGCTCGAGTTTTTCTCCCCCGAATCCCTCGACTACCCAAAACGATGTCGTTTTGGGTAGTTTTTTTTTTCCCCTCCTTATGTCTGAAAACAGAGAGAGAGAGCAGAGAGAAGAGAGAAGAAGAGGAAGAGAAAGAGAAAGAGAAGAGAGGGGAAGAGGGAATGGAGAGAAAGAGAGAGGGTCGATCGTCGATCGTCGCTGCCTCCGCCTCTGATCGTCGCAGCCCTGTTTTTTTTTTTTTTTTTGGATTTTAAATGAATGGAAAAAAATAAAATAAAACTGTTGGCTGATGATGATGTGTTGATGATAATGATAGTGATGTTGATGAAGATGTTGTTGTTGATGATGAAGATGAATGGTTGATTTTATTTATTTATTTATTTATTTTCTGGATCTAATGATGTTGTTGATGATGAAGATGAATGGTTGATGATAAAGATGTTGTTGTTGATGATGAATGGCTTGTTGGGTGGTTGATGATGATATCTCTCTCTCTCTCTGCTACTCTTCTATTCTCTTCTTTCTTCTTCTTCTTCTTTTTTGATTTTCTTCTTCTGCCAGTCATTGAAAAAAAAAAAAAAATCAAAACGACGAAATGACATCGTTTTGATTTCGGGCCAAATTCGAGCTCCAAAATTTCGAGCTACGTAGCACAACTGATTGGCGGACAAAGACGAAAAAAAAAAGGTCATGCCACCTTGACCATTCCCATCTGCTTTTTCCTTTCTTTTTTAATAGTATAATATCCGTACTATGTACGGATATAAATAAATAATCAAAATTTTTTTTTATAAATTTAATAATAATAAGAATTTTTAATTTTATTTATTTTTATCAAATTATGCATAAACAGAATTTTTTTTATATTCTTATGTCATTAATTGTGTAGTTTAAGTTCTTAATAAAAAATAGATGTCATAATTTAATTAGTAAAAATCAAAGAATAAATCACAGAAATTAATTTTAATTTATGATATAGTAATGGTAAATTATATTTGTCAAAATACTAAATTTTTTAATGTTTTGTAAAGCCTAAAAATTTGTCTCATCATTCATGAAAATTATAATTTTTCTTATATCATAACTCTTACATAAAAATGTTAGTCCATTCAATATTTACGCCAACTTGACATTTAACTAATTATTAAAAATTGTCTTGATCTATGTCCAACTTATGAATTATTTAACATATTTATATATTAAACTGATAAAGATATTTATAGGTATTTTTTATAATAAAAATAAGAAATATGGATATATTTTATCCATACTTATTAAAAATTTTGAACTTAGCTAAAAAAAATTATCTAAGATAGAGCCGTCCTAAATTATAGGTCATATTCTAACCCTAATCTTACACTTAATCTAAAAAATTGATCAGTTAATTAGTAAAAATATTTTATAATAATAAATTTAAACTTTATGTTTAAATTATATCATAATTTATTAGGTCGTGACCGATATAAGCTAGTTTGAGAGTTTTAATATTGGATTAAACGCTAAAAAATAGCTTAAAAACAAAAAAATTTGATGGTAAGTAATGTGGGATAAATACATGTGGTTAGATAGTTAAAAAATATACATCTATATTCAACTTTTATATAGTAAAATCCGCACTTCGAATAAATCTCAATCACACATTACTTTTTTAAATCAATTATTCCCCCAAACTATTTGTTATTCTTTTAAGTAATACTTAATATTGGATTAAATACTAAAAAGTAGCCTAAAAAAAAAATGATAGTAAGTAACATGGGATAAATACATGTGGTTAGATAGTTATAACATATACATCTATATTCAACTTTTATATAGTAAAATCTGCACTTTAAATAAAATTTCAATCACACATTACTTTTTTAAATCAATTATTCCTCCAAACTTAGTACTCACATTTTTAAAACTTACCTAAACAATACTCTGGCCGAACTTATCATCATCCTTGCTGCTACCATGCTTACTACCTCCACTGCCTACTATGCAACTCTATTCTAGTTTTTGATAGCTGGAAACATAAAAAGACAATATGAAAAGTGGGAAAAAGACTTGAATTTAGGTTTTCTTCTTCCATATATGAGTGATACTTTTTTTTTTAAATTCATAAATTATGGGATAGTATTCATTATTTTAAATTTTTATTTATTGATGGGCAAGCCAATTAAATATATATACTTTTAAATTTTTTTACAAATTAAAACCAAAAAAAAAAAAAAAAAAACCAAACAAAACAAAACAAAACAAAAGTGGAGTGAGTGGCTTAGGATTGAACATCTAATGAGACAATTATTCATATTATTATAGAGATCGACTTGATCCTATTTTTATGTGACTTTTAGTGTCTAATCCAATTCTAACCTACTCAAACAACCAATTTTTTATATAATGTAATTTAAATATAAAGTTTAAAATAATAATTACCAAATATTTTTACTATTTGGCCAATCATTTTTTTTTAGGGATAAGTCTTAGGCTAGCTCACTTTAGCATTGGATAATTTTTTTAGACACAAGCATTCTCTAATAAACTTTTTTCTTAAATGTTCCCAAATAAATCATTATACTATATTAAATATGATGCATATATGCGTATATAATTATCTTCAAGGAAAAAAAGAGAGATTGAAAGTGATGTGTTGTAAAAGAATGGAGAAATAGTATTGTTGAATAGTAAAAATGTAATGTGTAAAAAAAAAATAAATATTGATTAACCTTTAATAATTTAGAAAAAAATAATAAAAATGGTGTGTTCTTTTACATGATATAACCTCTTTAGGGATAAACAAGTTGCATATGATATTTAAAAAAATATTGGAACTGTGTAATGTAGGTAGGGTTTTTTTAATCAGAGACATAGCTTGGGGGAGGAAGAGAAAGAGTAGTGTTGGCTATATATTTTGTATAGGTCTGCGTTGCATGGAAGTAGTTAAAAGGCACGAGGTGACATTGCCCAACGGTTACTCACAATTTAAATTCAAATTCAAGAGGAAAGCCCAGCTACAAAGAAGGCATCATGGGAGCAGCTTATTCAGGGCCATAACCAATGATCGTGGAAGGGCATTTCGACAGTTAGAAGTCCACTTCGACGGTTACCATTGGAGAGTATAAATGGAAGAGAAGGCCCCAGAATGAAGGACCCAAACTCAAATCTAGAAACCAGTTTATTTACTTTATATTTCTTTCCAGTTTTACATTTCCAGTTCTTTACATTTTCAACACTTCAATTCCTGCACTGTACGTCATTTCCTAGGAGGAGTTTCAAGTAGTCGTTACTGTAAACCTTTTCAAGGCTGGGTCATTTCATTGTAAGTTCCTATTTACTTAATGAAATTCAGTTTTTGAATTGTTCTGTACTTGTTATTTCTTATCGATTTCTCCTAAAACAAGCCACCAGTAAAAGTCCTCTTCATTAAGGATGAAAGAACTTTAACACAATCATCTGATAATTGGTTTGTAATTAAAATTCTGTAAGGATTGATTGATCCTTACTAGTATGCTTAAATTTACACTATTAACCCTCGAAAGCCAAAACAGCCAACATATATTTTTTGGCACGCCCAATGGGACAATTAAAAATGACTAGACGTAGAGTAAGAGGAGAAAATGAACGCCTGGAAGAGGGTGTGGAAGGAGATATAGAAGTACCTAACCTAGAGGAGAATGTGATATCATATCCTATAGATGCAACTATCCCATCAGATCCTTCACAAATGGTCGAACAGACCAGCACTTCAGAAAATACAACACATGTCCAACATACTGTACAGGGCCATGAAACTGGACCTTCAACTGTCCCTTCGACCCAACCAATGAATCCATTGGGAGGTTTAGTAGATGCTATGGGGCAGCAATTAATGGTTATAATGGAGAGATGGGCAACATCTTTTTTGGATCGAATGAATTCTCATCAACCAACTGGCATAAGGCAGGCTGAAGAAAATGTGAATGTTCTTCAACATAGATTGGTGAGATAAACAACCTATACAAAATAATGGACAAACTAATGGTCAGACTAGAAATCAAAATCATGAGAGGTCATCACCTGTGCCTCAGTCATGGTATGAAGCTCCTTCGAGACCATTGGCCAACCAAAACATACCATTGCCCACTAGCGAAACCATACAAATTGGTGGATCTGAGCTAGCACAAGGGAATGGTTTGAGGATGTTTTCAAATCCTATGTTTGAAGCCATACTTGGCACACAGGGTTTCATTAATCTTGTGTTTGAATTTACACCCGGGGCGTCACGACCTGCTCCCCGTACCCAAGGGTTAATCATCGTGATGGCCAGTAATTGAAGTTACCTATGGCCAATTCTTGAACAAATAAATAAACGTGAGTGGAAATAATATTTAAGTGAGGGTATTAAAATAATCATCGGAGCTTCTATTTTTATAACAAAATTTATTGAGCAAAAAGGTCGATATTCACATATGAAGAATAGAATTATAAATGCTATAAAAGTGTTATGTGTGTCTATTTCGCAGCCCCGCGTCTAAGACTCTCCAAAAACTATTTCTGAATTACATTGTTTCCTAAAAATTGGTAAACAGCTATAAGCATATGGCAGAGTGAGAATATTATACTGAGAGCATAATTACCATGGATAAGCTTTAGGCTTAAATAGATAAAATAGAATACTTTTCTATTAGAGTAAATAAGTTGCTCATATTGTAACAGAATCCATTTCAGAAATCATATGATATTATACGAAAATATATAACAATAACCACGGTGCAAAACAAAACAAAGGTCAATGGATTCATGACAATCCATAGGTATGGATTCAAGAGGTGGCTTGTATGAATTCTAGAGGTGGCTCTCACAATAGTGTAGCACTTAGCTCCGCACAGAACAGAGGTCAATAGATCCATGACAAATAGAGGGTCACAAGGTGACCAATCAGAAGCCAATGGTTTATTTAAGTCCCTCAAGGCGTAGGACTCCCGTGGTGGTACTTACAAAATATAATTGTTTATAAAATCATTGTTAAATAATTATTAAAAGTTAAACAAACAAATCCATGAGTTTCAATTAAAGCAAATAGGGGTCAGAAAATAATTCATGTAATTGAGATATTAATATAATTTATAAAACACAAATTGCGTAAAATAAATTATGGTAACTCAAAACGTACGTAAAATATATTATGGTGACTCAAGGTATAATTTAACCCATCTTAATATTAATTCTAACTTTTACTTTTCATTCACTGGGACCCATTAAATACTCCAAACTAAACTCAAAATTTTATATATAAAAAACAAAACTAGTGACCAGAGAGAGAGAGAGAGAGAGAGAGAGAGAGAGAGAGAGTTTTGGGGAAATTGTCAGGGTCCTTAGACGATTGCCATCTATATAGGCGAGAAGGTGTGGGCAGCAAGGGAATTGGAGGGCACCCATCCTTTTGGTACAGAAAATGTTACGTTTCAGTTTATTTCGGTCTAGAAAAAATATAGAGAAAAATATAATAAAAATACAATAATATTCAAAAAATAATATCGAATGATAATATAAAGTTAAAATTATTTTTTGAAATCATTTATAATTAAATAATACTAATATAAAATTTAAGGGACAACTTAAATTTTCGGGTTGTTACACGAGGGGTTGGAGGGGTTTCCTGCGGTTAGAAGCGAAACAACACCTGTTCCTTCTCATGTAACACCCTTCGCAGGGCATATCCCAGGATAGGTTTTGAGATGTCAGCCATACCTTCAACAGTAACCAGTACAACAAGGGCAACCAGTCCCGAATATACCCATATATGGACCAAGATGTCCTCAAGTACATGGTGTTCCTCCAAACCCTGTGTTTGTTCCTTTAGTAGTGGTCCAACCAGCACAAAACATGGTTCTTAGGGACCAAATTATTGATATTGTTAGAGAGATGTGTGGACCTATGGCTCGGGGGATCCAGACTTCGGTGTATAGAAAACCTTACCCAGAATGGGTGGATAGGGTACATGAATATCCAAGGGGGTTTAGAATACCAGATTTTGCCCTTTTCTATGGAAATGGAAACCAGTCAACAGTGGAACACATTGTTAGGTTTACAGACCAGTGTGGTGAGTTCGCTAATAATGATTACATAAAACTGAGACTTTTTCTAAATTCTCTAACTAGGGCAGCCTTCGTATGGTATATAAACCTTGCACCTGGCTTTATCCAAACTTGACAACAAATGAAGGAACCATTTCATACCCAATTTTTCCAAACAGAACCAGAGGTTTCTATGGCAGACTTGGCAAGATTGAGTCAAAGGCCTGATGCGAAGGTTGTTTAATTTATTACCAGATTTAAAAGGGCACGAAATAAATGTAGGGTCATGCTACCTGAGCCTGAATTTGTAAGATTGGCTCAAAATGGGTTGGAATTTAGGCTTCGAAAGAAGTTTGATTCAATTGAATTTTGAGATTTAGTAGAATTAACCTATAAAGTTTTCAGATATGAAACCTTGCCAGAAGAAGAGCAGGATCGAAATAATGCATTCTATAAAACCTATTATAGGGATCCTAACTACGAAATCGATGCAGTACAGATCATAGGAAAAGAACCTATAACCTGTGAAGCATTGATTCAGCAAGACACTACAATAGACTAACAGTTTGAAAAGAAAGACCTTTATAGGAAATATTCTTTTGACTTAACAAAAACCGATGACATTTTTGATAATTTGCTTGTAGCAAATTTCTTAAAGTTACCAAAGGGAGTTAAGATCCCTACTCCTGAAGAACTTAAAGGAAAACTGTACTGTAAATGGCACAATTTTTGGTCTCATTCAACTAAAAATTGTATTGTTTTCTGAGACAGGATCCAAGAACAGATTTGGAAGGGGAGGCTAAAGTTTCCAACCAAGACTGAGAAGGCCATAGGAATTGACACCAACCAATTTCCAGAGATTGGGGAGGCTGCAGCCAATGTTGGCATCCTAGATTTTCAAAATATCTCCTTGAAGGAATTGAAGGAAGTCACTGTGCAGATGCATGTGGCCAGCTAGGCTGCCTTCAGGAAGGACACAAGAAGTTCACCAGCCGGTGGACAAGGTTCTGCAGGCTAAAAAGATGGTTCTAGTGAAAAGACGTTGGATGACGACACCCTCAAAGCCCGTTGTAGTGTAGACGATGTGTCCCAAGTGCAAGATGTATTACAAGTGACTGAAAAGCCTCATAATTGATGGGAAACAGTATTACAAAGAGGTACAGAGAAACCGAATAGCCAACACCTAAAAAAAAAGGCCATACCCAACTGGTCCTAGACATCATTCATCCTCAGTTGCCCCACCAGACACCAGGATGCAATCAAAAGGAAAGAGACCCTTGCATGAAACTAGGCCACCTAGTGAAGCCTGAATTTGGCTTAAGGCAGGGAACCAGGCCTAGTGGTTGGCCTCCAAGTGCTGCTTGGAAGCCAGTTGTGAAGACAAGAGTAGCAGGCTCAATAGCAAGAATAGTGGGTTCATGGGTTTCTGGGGTTCCAGATTGGTTTGTCATACAGAACAAACCTAAAGTAATGCCTGCCCAAAGCAGGACTTTCGAGAACAAGGGAAGAATGATCAAACCCCTTTTGGTGGCTCCAAACAATTGGGTTCTGCTTAAAAACCCAAAAACAAGGGAACCATATATGGTTCCTGTAATTTCCAGGTCCCAAGCGAGGAATGTACAACGAAGATACATCCAGTATCAGAGGATTATGAAAGGAAGTGGAGAAAACACTTCTGTGGCACAATCGAAGGGCCAGGTAGAAAAAGAGAAGGTTCAAGGCTTGCTCCTAAGATCAAAAAGGGTGCTAGTAAAGAAATGTTGGCTAAAGTTCATGCTGAACTAAATGCCAAAGAAAGAACCAGCTTAGCAGGCCTTGAAAAGGCCTTGATGGAAAGTGATAGTGAGACAGAAGGAGAAGCTGAACTAGGCCAAGAAAAGGAATTGACCAAAGATGAAATGTTCGAGGCTTTCATGGCTGAACAGACCTTCCTAGTGGAGAAGCCAATAGAAGCAGATCATAAACCAACTACTTCGAAAGAACCCACTAGCACTGAGGTACCAGAATGTAGTATGGAGGATGCCTCCTAAGCTTCAGAGCAGACCCATATGGAAGGAGAGCAATCGCAGCCAATGGTACAGTTTGGCTCATTCCCTCTAATGCCAGTAAATATGGTCTATGTGCTGCCACAAGAATTCCAAGCTGAGGAGGGAAACCAAGAAGGTCAGGAAGATGACCCCATCCTAGTTTCTAGTGAAAATTCACAGGCCAACATGGTTCAAGATGAGTCAGAAGTGGCCAAGCCAATGGAAACTGATGAAGAAAATGAGGAGGTGAGCATTAACCTCTCATACCCCTTCGAGTACCCTACAACATCTATGACCCAGCACGTTAAGCCCATGTATATCAAGGCCTACTTCGATGGGATATAAATGAATAGGGTGTTAGTGGAGAATGGGACAGTAGTGAACTTGCTTGCTGTAGACACCCCATTTTTGACCATCCTCAAGACTTAGGCGTTATTGTTTGAACACTCGATGATCATCCATGCTCGTGTTCGTTTAGAGTGCTTGAAGTTCTTGGTGGAGTGCCTTGCCTTCGGACCTCTCGACTTGTCTGTTTTGTGCTTGGTTGTGCACCAAGAACTTGTATCATTGCTTCTGGGGGAAGAGGGTGGCCTGCTAGCCAGCCCTACAACCCATCGGCTAGGCCTTGCTTCCATTGGCCATCAGTGGTGACCGGTCGGCCTTGTTGATGGCCGGTCGGCCTCGTTAATGGCCAGTCGGCCACAAGTTTTAGCCGAGGCCCTTTTTTCTGCTTTTGTAGATATTTTTGGTGCCAGCTGTTCCAGCTGTTGAACACTAAGCTCATCCTCCATACACGTGTATGGAGGGATGAAGCAAGCTTTTGGCTTGCATTTCCTATATAAGGGGAGCTCCCTCTCCCTATTTGAGGGTTACAAAATTTCAGAGCTAAAATTTCCCTCTCTCTCTAGAATTCTCTCTCTCTCTCTCTCTCTATATATATTGTGCTATATTGAGCTTGAAAGTGTGTTTTCTTCACATATTTGCACTAAGACACCTAGTCAAACACCTTAGCCTTAGACTCCAGGTTCTTGGAGGCCTTGTTGGAGCTCCTTGGAGTGATTTTGGCTCAGAAGTTGGCTGCTTGCTTGCTGTTTTAAAGTTGTGCTTCAAGGGTGAGAATCTACCTCTTTAAGCTTTGTTTTTGTACATTGGTTTGGCCACCCTTGCATGTTGTTTTTGGCCTAGCTTTCAACTAAAAATCTCTTTTTTTTTAAGTGGTAAGAATGGTTGTTTGAGGCCCTGTGGAAGCTAGGGGTGTTTCACCCCCTTGTGTGCCTTATTTGCTTAAGCCTTATGCCATCTCTTAAGGCTCTTGAGGCGCCCTTTGTTTGGCCTTTCTACCACTGAAACTCAGAGAAATTTTAGTGGTAGAAACCATGTTTTGAGGTCTAAAGTAGGAGGGGGTGGCCTCCCCTCTTTGCTTCTTGGTTGCATGTCTTGTTGGCCTACTTGCTGAGCATGTTTTTCTACTATCACTTGACTTGATCTTAGCCTATTTTTGACCTTATTTCAGCATGTTGTAACTCTGTTTTGGCCTGGTTGAGTCACCTCATGCATGCTTCTTACACTTGTAGTGTAATCTTGCTAATTAGCCTTATATGCTTGATGCTTTAGCCCATCATTCTAGCTCATTTTGGCTACACTCCAGCATGCTTTTATCCATATTTTAGCATGCTTTAATTCTATTTTGAGTGGTTTAGGTCATATGAGGTTTTCTTTGTATAACTATAATGTAAAGGCCCTTGACTAGCTTTGAGCTTCAAAGTCTCTAGCATGCTTTGCTTGAGTTGTTTGTATGCCTTAGCCTCATTTCTCACATGATTTCAGTGTATATAGTTTAGTCACGCTCTCGCATGTTCTACTTTGTCAATGCTTTTGGGAATTGCACCTTGTGCCTTGCTTGAAAGCCAATTTGTATGCATATTTGTCTAAGCTTTTGGGCTATCATTTCAACATGTTTAGGCCATTATTTTGGCATGATTGAGCTCTGTCCAGAGCTGGTTTGTTTGTTTAGGCTATGTATTGCATGCCTCTTGTGTGACACTCTTTACTATCTTTGATGTTTTTGGCCCTCAACACGTTATGCTTGTATTGCTTGCATGCTTTAAGGTCTTTAGCATGCCATCTCAGCACTAAAGCAGCTGCAACCTCTCTCATTTCTTCATTTTTCAATTTGATTTGAGGGTTCTTTGGCCTTAAGCTTGTGTTTAAGCATGAAGTAGGGTTTGTGCCCAAATGGCTTTAACCCTCTTTTGAGGGTTCCTCCTAGTCAAAGGGCATAATCCCTCTCATGTCCTAAACCATTCTTTTGGTTGACCTCCTCTCCTTAGAGGGCTTGCACATTGGACTGAATCAATTAAGAAATGGCTTGGTAATGTAAATGTGTAAACAAGAATCGAGCAAAGTAAAACATGCCAAGATAACATATGTGTGTTGCAATTGCATGTGTTTGGATCGGACGTTAATCCAAACACTAGAAATGTGGCACGTTTCATACTTAAAGTGATGAATCGTGTTGCGTTTTTTGGTCGTTGTCACCCTTGATCATGCATGATAGGGGTGACGACACTTAGAGTCTTATGTGTGCATTCACTAACATTGTGCAAGCTTGACTCTTTGGCCATCATGCATTGAGATGCGTGGTTGGTGCTTGAGAGCCGAGTACTATGCTCATTTGAGCTTGAGATATGATAAGGAGGGTAGTTGCACACATATTTCCTTGCAAATACACTGCCATCCCTCTGTTGCAGCAAAATGAGAAATTTTAGGAATCAATGGCCGACCGGCCACATGCCCTAGCCGACCGGCCACCCAAGCCAGCCGACCGGCCACCAATACTGGCCGATGGCCATCACTTCTAGCCGATCAGTTCATCAGCGTGCTCCTGGGATCAAACATAAGCAATCTGGAGGTTGGCACAATTTTCAGAAGTCAAAAAAGTGCAAACAGAGGCATTTAGAGGCAAGGTAGTGGATTTCCGGGAGGACGCGACCGAGCATGCATGCCTCCCTCGTCTGTGAGGCCATTTTCATCGCTTCGTTAGCTAGTTATAGTTAATTACATGTGCTGTAATTAATTTAGCTTAGTTTATTTTGTAATATTCTAATTAGCTTAGATTAGCTAATTGATTAATTCGGTCTGTAATAATTAATTAGCTAAAGTTAGTTAATTAGTTGATTTGCAAATAAGTAGCTTAGCTTAGTGTAGCTTTGCTTATTTATTCGGACCCTCCTTTGAGAGGGCGCAATGTTGTAATAAGTGTGCGTGTGTGTGTGCATGTCTTCCAACCCCATGTCTTTCTCCCTTTCACTTAACCACTTTCGATGGTTAGGGCATATCTCGATTAGCATACCTTATGCTTTGCATGTTTGCATCATTCATTTGTCTTGCATGCACCGGGCTCGGCGCATCATTCAAACTGCATCGTATTTCAATACCTATTTGAATACGTGTATCAATCGTTGCATTTCATATGTCATCTTAGATAGCCGAGCCTATTTAATTGCATATTGCATGTGTTGCATTAGGCATCTTAACATAGTTAGGATCATGCATGATTTCTAACTAGTTTTCTGTTTTGGCTTAGAGTACACTGTAAGTGTTTACGCTTTAGCATCCTTGCATGAGTGTGAGTGTTGCCATGATAGCATGCTTGCCATGAGGCTATTTGCTTAAGTGCTTAACTGCATGAATGCCTGTGGGTGGAGGCTTGATTGACTGAATTGGAACAACTCAATGATTATGAGTTTTTAGCCTACTTTGCAAAGTGGCAAAATCATGTTTTCAAGCCCACTTGAGGGTGGCAAATCCGCGCTTTAGCCTACTTGCAAGTAACACTTCTAAACCATTTTCGAAAACAAACATGAGTTGTTTTGTTCCAATTCTCGTGATTTAGTCTATACTTGTATACTGTGCGCATCACATAGTAAGCTAGCTAATAACTGGAATAAGAACACATGTGTTTATAAAAAACATATCATGTTAGTAGAGGCCAATCCTTTGATCGGGCGAGCGGGGGTGCTCATTTCAAAACCTTCCTCTCTCGTACCCAAGTTCTCGAGCCGAGACAACTTTGGTGATGACAGACACGTGGCCTTTGGCACGAGTCAGGGTTTCCTAAATTTCCCAAAACAAAATATTTAGGTGGCGACTCTGTAATCTGGCAAAGTAATCTATGTTTGGTGCTTTTTCATTCAAAATTGATTTTTCAAAACTAATTGCCAGATTTGGACTCTTTGGTGATTTATCAGTCTTATATTGCACTTTATGAGATTAGATTCAGAACCGTGACGGGAGTTCGAACTGTAGTAAGACCAAATTTGCGCCCTCTCCCAGAGGGGGGCGCGCGAAGAAAGTCGGGTCTACAGTTTCTAGTGACTCTGCTGGGAATTTAGAGAACTTGACTCGAACATCATGATATGTTGTTTTATCTACACTTATGTGTTTCATTGCATTGCATTTGCATTGGTGCGCTTAAGTCACAGTGTTTGCCATCTGCTATTCCTGAACGGTTCGCCGGAGGCTTGCTTAGAAAAGCGTGCCATAAGGCTGACCGGTTACAGGCTCTGCCACGATGGGAACACAAATCTCGGTTTTGCCGAGGCATCCTTTTTGACCATTTGACCTAGTTGTATATCGGAAGCCATAGAGACTGTTCCAAATTAGGACAGGTTGCTTACCCGAATGCAGGATTGTTTGAAACTGCATGCGTGTGTAGTGAAACCCTAGCTCCTGACAAAATAGGACAGGGAAACCCTACCCCACCATAGGGGTGTTTTGGCTCTCACTTGCTTGCTACGTGTAGTTAGAGTGTGTCTCTACAGGAATGCATGTATCAGTTTGTAAGTCTGGGTATCAGTCTGAGGACATCAGTATTTAGGGGTATCAGATTTGAGACAGTGATTTGGGGGCAGAGATCAGTGTTTGAGAACTGTTTGTTCAGCTTATGATATTAACTGTGTGTTGTCTTTATCTTAGCCGAAATGTTGTCCGTTTTTCTGATTGTTGTTTCCTTATTTTGCTTTATTTTCCTTTTTGCAAGGTAGTATTGCATCATTGCTTCCAACGAGGCAGATATTCCCCAAGTACTCTGGACCCAGATTGGGAGAATTCATCAATCTGAGGATCTAGTTGATGGACAACCAGTGTTTGCTGTATTAACCCCGGTTACGAGACGGAGGTCATCCAAGCACAGATCATCAGTACAGCGGTTACCAGATCAGCGGTCATTATCTACCTCACTTGTGCGCAGTTGGGCTGAGATATCTGCTTCTACCTCAGAAAGGGAACATACACCTGTTCAGTCAGATCAGCACCTTTATAGTCAGTATGGAGGACATGATGCGTCACCTCCAAAAGACCATGCAGGCCATGCAGCGAGATGCTGCCCGCTAAGCAGAGGTTACCGCCCGCCAGACCGAGGTTGTGGCCTAGCAGGCCGAACTCATTGCCAGGCTACAACAACAGCAACAAACACAACAGGGGGCAGCTTCTGCATCCCATCCACCTCCAGTAGAAACTCCTATACCAAGGGCTCCTGTCCCAATAGCCAATGCCCAGGAGAATACAGATGTCCCCAGTGGATCCCACTCCACCTCAGACATCTAAAGCACAGGCCTATCCAATTGAGGCCTCTTTGGAGTTCGAAGTGGATCCAACTGCATTAAAAGTGAGTAAGCTGGAAAAGCTGTTCAAGAGGGCTCAAGGCGTTAACTCCATTCTAGACATAGAGGATGGTTACACGGACTCGGCGGTGACATTGCCTGACAGATTCAAAATGCCCCACATCGACCATTTTGACGGCTCAGGCAATCCTATTGTTCATCTGAGGCTGTTCTCGGATATTCTGCGTCCGATGGGTTTGACTAGACTCCAGAAACTATCTCTCTTCGGTCGGACCCTGTCGGGTATTGCAGCCATTTGGTACGCCAAACTGGAGGACTCAGTAAAGAGGAATTGGGAGGCGATGGCCGAGGCCTTCGTTGCTCAATATTCGTATAAAACCCAAATCGAGGTCACGACTCGTGATCTTGAGACAACCAGGCAGGAGCCGAAGGAAGGATTTTTCGACTTTGTCACTCGATGGAGGGCTAAGGCCTTCATGATGACAACTCGGCCACTCGAAAAGGATCAGATAAGGATGGTTGTGTGCAACCTGTAACCCAAGCTGATACAGAGAATGATCGTCTTATCCCTCCCCACCTTTGCTGACTTGCATGAGATAGGGGGTACAGATTGAAGATGCTATGAAACAAGGTCTGATCGACCACGAAAGTGAGCAGCCTAAAAGGGCCTTCACCTGCGGTTCGAATGTAGCTACAAGCAGAAGTGCAGCTGCAAGAACTTCTGACGTGGGCATGCTCATTACCACCACCTCAAAAACAGCCACACCCTTCACCGGCTCATCCGGAACCACCTCCCAACCAACAAAGTACCTACCTAGGGGCCAGAGGACCTTCACTCCACTTTACATGCCTTTATCTAAAGCCAACAAGTCGATCATCTCCTTCTTGAAGTGGGAACCATTATCTGAAATAATCTCATTCGGGACCCCATATCGGCAGATAATGTTATTCCTGATGAACTTAGCAACATGTGAGGCCTTTAGCACTACATAAGATTGGGCCTCGACCCACTTTGTAAAGTAGTCTATCGCAACCAGAATGTATTCATGCCTGTTCGACCCCTTCGAAGTAATTGCCCCAATCACATTAATCCCCCAAACTGAAAATGGCTATGGCGAAGTCATATTGTACAGCTTTGACGATGGAATGTTCATGCGATTTGCATGGATCTGACATTTGTGGCATCGCCGAACAAAGATAATACAATCCTCCTCCATGGTTGACCAGTAATAATCCTGTCTGGGAATCTTTCGGGCTAGCATCACCCCGTTCATGTGCGCTCCCCACTCTCCTCCATGGATGGCCTCCATCAAGCATTTAGATTCTTCAGCATCAATGCGCAGTTTATGCATCCCAAGATGACCCCGCTTGTACAATTTATCCCCGCAGATGATGAATTGAACAACCATTCTTCGAATTGCCCTATTGTCTTTGGCATTTGCCCCTGGTGGATAAGCCTCATTTTCCAAGAAGTTTCAGATGTCATAATACTAGGGGTTGTGATCTTGTACTTCATCTATGGCTGTAATCAGTTCGTAGGCCGGCACAAACTTCTGTTCAATAATTATCGGACGCATCTAGACTCCGAAAGAGATGTCTATCATAGAAGATAGAGTTGCTAAAGAATCAGCGTACGTGTTGTTCTCTCTTAACAGATGGGTGAAGTTCAGCTCTTCAAACCGAGGAATCAGAACGTCCAAGGTCTGGTGATAGATCCTCATTCTTTCTTCTTTAACTTTCCAATCTCCTTTTGCTTGAGATACAACCAGGTTCGAGTCCCCGATGACGTCCAACTACTTTGCCCCTAGTTCCAGGGCGGCTTCTAGTCCAGCAATACACGCCTCGTATTCTGCTTCATTATTCGATACTTTGAACCGGAGCTTGAAGGCTAAGGGTATGCGGGAATTGTCAGGTGCTATCAGCAACACCCCTATCCCATGCCCATACTGGTTTGACGCTCCGTCGAAGTACATAGTCCAAGTTTCTTCTTCAACATGCAGAATGGCCTCATCTGGGAACAGATATTCTACTGCTTTATCTCCCTCCGTTGGGTGATCGGCTAGGAACTCCGCTACCACTCTCCCTTTCACAGACTTGCGCATCATGTACTTCAAGTCAAATTCGGAGAGAAAAAGCAACCAACGAGCTAGCCTACCCGTAAGTGTTGGTTTCTCAAAGAGATATTTGATGGCATCTAATCTCGAAACCAGTATTGCAGAGTAAGCTAATAAGTAGTGCCACAACTTCTTGGTAGCCCATACCAAGGCCAGACAAGCCTTTTCCAGCGGCGTGTAGCGGGTCTCATATTCCAGCATTTTCTTGCTCAGGTAATAGATAGCTTTCTCCACTTTGTTCTCAGACTCCTGTGCAAGCATACATCCCATTGTATGAAAAGTCAATAGTCTAAAAGGTGCAGGAACAAGAGAGAGAGGCCATGGTGGATTGGTTATAATCAGGAAAATGAAAGGCCTGATTTTTGGCTCTTGGTAAGTACTGTGCATTAGACATTGAAACAAAAGTCCAGGAGATACAAGAAGAAGAGGCTTTGTAGACAGATTTTGTCTACGAAGAAGAGAGTAAGGATGTGGAACCAGAAAGGATAGAGGTAGAGCCAGATGAAAAGGTTGCTTTGAAGACAGAAGAATTTAAGGGGGAAACATCAGTGAATATCCAAGTGCAAGACCCCTTGGAAGAAGTTAACCTAAGTGGAGGTTCAACACAACAATCTACTTGTATCAGTGCTTGGTTAGATCCAAATGACGGGAACCAATTATTAGTTGTCTTGAAACAATATAAAGATTGTTTTGCTTGGTCTTATAATGAACTGCCTGGATTGGACAGATCATTGGTGGAACATAGGCTCCCAATGAAGCCTAATTTCAGGCCACATATGCAAAAGCCAAGACGGATGAGTCCTGAAGTGGTTTAAAAGCACTACTACAAAAACAGATAAAGATCACACTTTTTTTGTGTGATGTATGTTATTTAATCACACCTTTTAAGTTTTATTAAAGTGTGATCTTTGGGAGTGTGATTAAAAGGGGTCATTTTTAATCACACTTTTTAAGTGTGATTAATAACATTTAGATTACACCTTTTAAGTGTGATTAAAAATATTTTGATCACACCTTTTAAGTGTGATTAAAAATATTTAGATCACACCTTTTAAGTGTGATCTTTGGAAGTGTGATTAAAAAGGGTCATTTTTAATCACACTTTTTAAGTGTGATTAATAACATTTAGATCACATCTTTTAAGTGTGATTAATAACTAATAAAATCTCTAATAAAAAATGGATTCGACATATTTGAAAAATAATCAATATTATTTTTGTATGCACATTTGAAGAATGTAATACACACTATATACTATATTTTGAATCATAACCACATATTGAATAGAATAACATCATATATTTCAGAAATGGAAATTAAATATTCAAAAGTATATACAAAAGAATTAAATAAAAAAAATTAACTGTGCTTACATATATTAAAAAATGAAAAAACTTAAAAAAACTAAGTTCTTTAATTCTTGGACCATATTTTGCATCTCTTCAAAAAATTTCTGACCTGAAAAATAAAAACACAAATTAATCCAGAAACCACTGATGCATATGAATAAACTAAAAAGTTAATTCAACAAATCAAAATAGAAACATTAATCATTTCTGCTTGATCTTAATCCTTTTGGAAGTAACTTCCCTGTTAACAATTAGATGCCATAGCAAAGTTCACGGTCATAAGTTGTTCATTAATGTACCTAAAACAAAAATTTTATATCAAATTCAATATCATTATACACTTGATAATGATAAAGAAGATAGTGTAGTTGAGCTAGTAGAGGTAGTTACTTGTCACGGACTAGTAATCGGCCACTAACTGTACCCCGTTGATCAGCATGAGGGAAGTCTTCTGAAAGAGGGAAATCATATGGCCAGCTTTGAGTTTCTATCAACATCTAAATATATGCATATGAGATGAGATTGTTAATTTTGTTTGTACTGATTAGATTTTATGTTGTCAAAAATTTCATGCCCAAAGTAGTACCTGTTCTTTGGCATCTTCCCAAAGTGTTAGGGCATCCTCTTCGACTAAAACTGAGTTTAGATAGATCAAAACAGGGCCAAACACCTTCTTCCATGGCTCGCCATCTTGCAATTTTATTGTCAGATTGTCCCCAGCATAATGGGTGCTGAAAAACATCTGAAGATAAATAACACAATCCTTTAACATTAACATCTAGTAGTGAGGAAATTTGTAAAAATTTATTTATATATAACATTTTCCACTTATTGAAAGTGCAAGGTTGTGCCTCAATAGGATAGATTTAAGTAGTAGGTCATATGCTTAACTAGAAAGTTATGCTCTGTTCTCTATCAATTCCTTTTTCAGTCCAATTGTTGTGAAGTAGTTTTTCCTATGGATGTCATCATCATAATACAAAACAATATTTGTTCTTTTAGGCTTCATTTGGGAAGTGGGAATTGGTCAAGAATTTGCATCTACATATATTACTTTTTTTGTTTTTTGTTTTTTTTCTTGTCATGAAATTCATTTTGTAAATGGGCCACTGTGTTGGGCCAGTGAGTAAAATTGATGCCATTTGAAAGTGTGCTCTCTTGCAAAGCATGATATCTGAGTGATTAATAGCAAAGGATTGTGCAAAGGGAACAATATCGGATACTTACAGATAAGGTGGTTGGGCCAACATGCGAGGTGAGATCTTGCTTGACAGGGCCACCTGTACGGAACTCATCGCTGGGTGTGATCATCCAGAATCCAACAGTCGGGTTGGAGCATATCCACCCATGAACCCGATTGTCTTTGTCATCACATGAATATTGGTACTTATCATCCACCTACATAACACAACATCAAAAAAGAAAAAAAACTAGCATATCTAACTACACAAATGCAATCTTTCCTCTTGTGATTGTCAAGTCTTCATGAAGTAACAAAAATATCAAGAAGTTAACACTCTTGATGAATCACAAAAGGGCATTTTTGTCAATTCACAAAACCATTCCCACAAAACTTAGGAAATAGGACTGTCTTAGCAATAACTAGAAGGTGAATGAAAAATGGTCAAGCTTACCTCCCCAGTGAGCTCTGGATTGCTTGGATTTGTCAACAGAATAGCTTCAGGGTAGTCAAGGACTAGGCCAGCTTCACGGTCCTGTGGCGTTGGCATGATCCTTTGCCTTTCATCCGATATAGCCATGTACTGAAACCTAGTCATGTATCATATCAAGATTAAATTTTCCTTAAATTACTCTGTTCATGTCAAACCTAGTCAACAATTTAGAATAGCAGGACCATAACAATCATATATGTCTTACAGGCTTTCTTCAAGCTTGAATACAATCCTCCCTTGGTAGATGTTAATGTCAGGCCATCCCTCGGAGTGTTCAAGTATTGCACATGAGTAGAAACCGGGGCATCCACGCAGCATTATAAACCTACAAATAATGTTTACAAAATCAACGTTGACAGATTAAAAATAAGCAGAACTTGTTAAGATCTGTTTGGCTGCAAAGTAAGCTGATGCTAAATGCTTTCAATGAACCTTTTGTCTACATTCAGGGGCATTCCTGTGTCATTTAGGGATGAATTCCATGTTCTTGTAAAAGAAATCTCTATTTGATTTTCATCTTCCATTACAACACTATAACTTGTCCCTTCTAGCCTGCATGAAAGCCATTCAAGTGGTTTAATTCATCTTTAGTGTATGGTTATATTGTTTTACATAACAAGTCTAATCTACGTAAGGAAAAAAAAAATTTTACTAGTCATATTTGCCACCAAGATGTGCTCGATCGTCCCAAACGACATCCCAATACCTAAACTCAGTTTAATCCAATCAAACAGAGTGCAAATGGAGATTTTGAGTTAATTGTCCTTGATTAAATGCAGTAAAAGAGCTAATCTAAAGAAATCAACTATTGAATAGCACTAATACCAAATAATAACTCCATTCTCACTCTGCAAGTCCTCAAACTTTAATCAGCATGGCTGAGTATGCTTAAAGGAAATCCAAAGTAATTATGCCAAACTTTGTGGGGGCTTACTGTAATTTCTTCAAACCTCAGGGGAAGTCAGTGTAATTTGCCCTTGATTTTTAAGTCCCAACACTAAAATGGTTTCTATCACATTGTTGTTCAGCAGTTTTAGACTTATCTAACCTTAAACAAAAGATCATAAGCAATGTGCTCCCAAGGTAACGATACAGACATCAAGCAGCACTTCAGGGGCAGCATCTCTTCATTGGAACCCTGCGTGGAAGCAGCAGCGGCATAGGCATGCTTTGCTGCCACAGACGCAACAGATGCTGCTCTACGAAGAATTGTACCAATACCAATACTGAATCCTCTCTTAAATTCTGGTGAGGAAGGGCCTAAAACTTGCTTCTGATATGGTAGTGCCAAGAGGCTTAGTAGCTGACAATTCAACAAACACAATATGTAAGTAACAATCTCACATAATAAAGATTTCAAAAAAAAATTACATAAAGCTTTCATATTATACTTCCCACAACGAATCAGATCATATATATAATATGTTCAACAAAGATTTTAAAATTAGAAACCAATATAGAGATGTTATGGCAGAATCCTAAAAAAACAAAAAATGGGAGCAAGAGTATTTGACCATCTAAATCACTGATAAATGGAAAGAATTATTATTATTATTTTTAATTATGTACTCAAATGTCGAAGAATTAATTTTAGAACAAGTGATCACAGAGAGAAAGGTATAAAAAAATAAAACAAAAAATGTGCTATGTTCCATATTACAAGTTTTATACACAAATTCATTCACTCCTGAATAGGCAAGCAGGTTAAGGGATTACTCAGGGTTGGCAGAAAAATCATGCCACATTAATAATATAAATTCTAACATATCTTACCAGCTGAGCTAATAAATGAATAGAGAGAGAAAACAAAAAAAGAACAGGTACCTCCTAGCAATTCCTTTGCTAGAAACATCTAATAAAACTGTTCTAGGCAGTATTTCAAGAAACAGAATACCATTGTCGTGGATCTTCAATGAGTATACCATTTTTTCACAACTGTCCTGGGGGGAATGAAATTAAAGAGAAAATGGCCGAAATTGAGGGGGGAGAACACCTCAAAGAATGTTTGGAAGATGGATTTTTTTTTTTCAGTGTAAACATGGGGGAAATTCACAAAAACTGCTATTTACAGATTTACAGCAAAAGACTTGGAATAATCCGCAAGGAAAGTAGGGGAAAATTTTCTAAGTCTTCATCGGTTCAAAATTATTTTCTTTTTCTTTTTTCTTATTCTTTCAGTAATAGAAAACGGAGAAACCTACATTACCATCCTCAACTCAACCGGCTCCCAACTCTACATAAAGCATTGTCATTTGCATATGATAATTGTTTAAGCCAAACATTAGCATGCTTCATGATTACAGCATCCATAGAAGAATAAAATTTACATAAAAAGATGTTCACATGGAAAAAAATACAACAGAACACGTAATGAAAGTTCAAGGGAGGCACAACTGGGTGAATTCTGCCAGAGAGAAACACAGGTATGCTAGACGAGTTCCTCAATTCTCAACAGTGCTCAAAAGAGAAGCCCAATTCAATCCTTAAATTCCTAAATAAAATTGACTCCTTGCTGATGTCTCATTTGCCTAAAATATGTGTGAAGATGCGTTCTCACATTGTCAGCCCAAGTATTTTTTTACCACGGTATGAGGCAATGGTCACTATCGCACTTAAAATGCTAATGCCTTGCTGTCTCACAAAGGTCAGAAGGTCATACCGACTGTAATGAACCAACTAACCTCTAAATTGGTTGCCATGTTAACAGGAGAGATGAATCAATATTACACATGGTAAATACTTAACCAAAAATTTCTATTTCTTCAAATACTAATCTTACTGCTGGACGGTGCCAGAAGTCACGAAACCATGCAAATTTCTGTTGCACAAGGGAAGGCAGATGACCCTGGTACTGATATGATCCACAAAGTATAAAATGGGTAGTAAAAGATAAGCCTTGTCATCAGAAGTTTGGTTATAAAAATTATCACTTACAATTTTATGAAAACATAAGCCAACCTTTTCCAATATGACATCAAACCATAAGCACCTGTTTCTGGAACGGGAAAGGAGGGGAGTTTGGGGTGGATGAGATGGTCCATCTATATTAAATAAGAATGGTAAGTTTAATAAAAACATTTAAATGAAATTCTGCCAACGAATTCCAAGGGAGTCAAGGTTTGCAAAGTTCCATTACTCATCATGAAATTCGAATCAATTCAATTCATATTCTTCACCAGCAAAAACATTATCACCAATAAAATTAAAGTAAAAAAAGCTACAAAATATTAGAGGACTTGCAGAATGAGAGGGGAAAAAAAAAGATTTAATCAGCATTCTTTAATTAGCCAATGACCATCATGCATGCACCTAATTCCAACCCATGAAAGGTAACTGTAACATTTACCTATAGGCCACAAAAGTTATGATCTCATCATGCAAAAACCTTCTTTTCAGTCCAGGTAATCGAAACACCACATAAAAAAAAACTGCTGACAGCTCCTCAAATTGCACAAATAATGCTGTCAGCACTCCCTACAAAGGCCACAAAAGTTATGATCTCATCATATGTCAGCTATTTTTTTATAGGCAAAGTTATGATGTCATCATAATGTTATCTCAGCCATTTTTTTATATGCAAATTCAATAATGTCATCCAAGGGTAAGGGTGAGGGTGAGGGTGGAGAAGAAAGGCACACAATCGATAACAGCCAAAAAAATATAGAATAGCAAAGGATAATGAACAAAAATGGATGGGAACATTGTCCAATAGGGGGCCACAACTAAATATTTGGAGCATTGTCTAGTTGAGAAAAAATATAGAATATGACAATCTAATGGATATTACAATATACTATATTCTAAAAGAAAATATAACATTACGTTTAATTGTAATTAGGCTAAGAATATAATAGCAAACTCTAATTATCATTTAATAGCAAACTCTAATTATCACACCATTTGAAAAAGGAGGAGAAAAAAATTATAATCAACATATTAACAAACCTGTGAACTTGACTCTATACCCAGTAGTTTATGCAGATGACCAACATTGCCCCCCTGAAAATGCAAGTTCAAAAATATGACTACCAGATAAAATTATTATTCGAGAACGAAGTGAAATTCCACAATCATAGAAGAAATGCCCACAACCAAAGAAACACAATACAATCTCCAGACATTTTACTTTATTTATAACAAAAATAACTTCCAGTATTACTTGGAACATTCTACAACTCTTATTCAGAGTTTTTAATGGTAGTCTTAAAGTACATCCCACCTACGCAGTTGAAAATGAAACCTACTCAATTAGATGAGGGCTTCATTCAACAGAATAACCCCTACATAAGTTCATTCAACATCACTATATCTCCTTAGAAATATAATAAAAAAGGAACATAGGTGCACATACATGTTGCTAGTTTAAGAGAAATTTGCAGAGTTACCAAAATATATAAAACATACATTACGTAGAGGGCATAGTTTCTGGTTACCATCGAAGCATTGTAGCATTAGTATCTTTAGAATTTTTTGTCATCAAGACAAAGTCGAAATTCTGTTAAAAGACATCATATAGTCATGTCAGGATATATCGTAAGAAATAATTCCAAAAACCAAAAACCATGTCAGCAAAAAATGCCTTGCCAACTTGCTGCAATGCAGTGAATAAGCTTTCCTCCTCTTGACGTGTCCAAGCAGCCCATTGCAGTGTTTGTTTTTTCGCTGCACTGGAAACTGCATTCCAGAGGTACAATCAATATTCTCAATTCAGTAACAAAAATGACAAAACACCTCAATTGAGACAAATGATTAGAAACTTCGAAATGACAAGCACAAAATATTACCTGGCTACTGTAATCTCTTCATGATTTTGAAGAACCAAACTGTGTTTGTTGATTTCCAACTCTACCCATAAACTGCAACTCCTTCTTATCATAAATCTCAAAAGAAATTTGTGCTCAACAATCTACATTTATATTATCTAATAATTTTTTCTTAGTTTTCTCAACAACTAAACAAAGGACTGAAAGCACAATCCAGATCTGATAGTGCAGTTCAACACATCAATGAAAACTTTACAATGCACAGATCTCAAAATCAAGCAAAAAACTAAATTAAAACAATTAAATCAAAAAAACAATTTCACATTGTGAACATATACGACTCATCAATTACTGAAACAGAGTATACCAAATTGTATTTTCATTAACGAATAGGGATTATACTAGTCATTAATATATAATCAATTTAAACTCATGAATGTTTCTATTTTTGCAAGATCACTCTCCAATTAATCCCACAATGCCTGCCCATCATTATTTGTTTCTGACTCTAGTTTTATTCATCGTCTCTTTTCATGGTCATATATATATATATATTTTTAATATCTGTTTGAATATGACAAATAAATAAAGGTCCAATTGCTACAAGTATGTAACCTAAAATTAATTAGTTTAACCTGCTACTCAGTCACCAGTTTTGCTCAATTTTTTTCTTGAATTCTGGAATAAACACTTCAATTTATTTGACAATAGGACATAGCATTCTTCCCTGTTGTGGAAGTTTTATATTAGTGTCATATCAATTTACAAAATTGGCTTTACTACTTAATATAGGGAAGACAAATTTTTTTTTTTTTTGGGAGGGTTCTTGCTTGGCAAATTTCTGGTTCCAAAATAATATTTGCTGAAGCTCATTACTTGCAATTACTTTTGAAATAAGGAATGCCAAAGGTTAGAATAGTGCACCACCAAGATTTGAACAAGAAAATTCTCATAGCACTCATTGTTGCCTGTAGTGTATATTAACCATAACCTCATAGTTGTCGTTACAATGAAGACTCAAAATTTAAAAAAACTAGTCCCTATAAATTAAACTATGTACAAAAAGCATACACCATAAAATAAAAGCAAATATAGATGAGGGAAAAGGGGTATATGAAGATGGATACCATACATAAAGATGAACAGCTGGAACAAAGAAAAATCATAAAGGTAAAGGCCCCTGTAAAGTAAAACATATATTATATTTATATACTCCTAATTAATTCATGGTACCTTACTATATTTTGCAAACTTTGATCTTATCCATTTTATGTGCGAGGGAGAATTTTCATCACAAATTTAATCGCTATGAAGTATGACTGTAGATTTATAATTGTTTTAAATTAAAAAAAACAAAAAGAAGATCATCGCACTCATCACTAGACGATGTAATAGAATTTCTCTACTACAAATATGTAATGAAGAGAATCACAATCTATATTTTGATTCAATATACTAATTAGTTTATATGGAAAGCCTATCGTATTCATATTAATATTTTTATAATTTAGGATTTAGGATATTGGTCAGATTATATCTTATTTATATCTAATAATCTTTTCATTTTTAGGACCTCCCAATAAGTAAGAATTTGTAAACAGTGTTCAAAGATCTAGGGAAAGGTTTCTTTGTGAGTTGGAGGTGCAGGTGTTGTTGGGTCTTGCGGGGCTCACCACAGTTCCACTCGGATTATCTGACTAATTGATTTTTGTTCAATTATGTTTATAGATTATTTATTAAAAAAAAATTAATCTGATAACAGTAGCCATCAAGATCAAGCTCTGCCCAATTGGAACTTCTCTAAATTATCAATCAGTTAAAAAAAACAATAACAAAATGAACAAACAATAAGAACAATCATAAATAACCTGCCAATTACATAGTGAATCTCCCTCGCACCATATTTTCCAGAACAAGTGTAAGTGTTGGTGCAGTGCCTGTGTAAATGCATATATATATACATACAGCCTAATATATATAATCTAGGGTTTTAATAAATCGTGTCTCTGTGACGATATTTGTTGTATATTTGCAAATACCTGGTTTCAACATATTAGAGGAGGACCAACAAAAAAATTATTTTCATTGCAGAGACATGTATTCGGATTCAACACAATGAGTGAACATTTTTCAGCTGATAAAAGTCAATGGCAAGAGGAAATAGTGGAATGACGGAAGAGAATGTTACCTGGATAGAACAGAGAGAGAGAGAGAGAGAGAGAGAGAGAGAGAGAGAGAGAGACTGCAAGCTGTGCAATGGCGAACAGCTAGGGCTCGTTTGCCCTTTCGGCTGCTCCTCCGCCGCTCGCCGTCGATCGAAAGAGAGAGAGGGGGGGTAAGAAGAGATTAGGGATTTTTGGGTTTGAGATTGGGGATTTTTTTTTTTTTGGGGGGGGGGGATGAGCGGGAATGGAAGGGGGGGATGAGCGGTAATGAAAAAAAAAAAAGTGGGAAAGGGAGCGGGAATGGAAAACAAAAAAAGGGCGGGAATAAAAATTATTTATTTATTTTTGTCAAAAATAAAATTTAAATATTAAAATAATGTCGTTTAATCTTCTTTTTTTTTTTTTTTTTTTTTTTTGGCGACGAGGGTTGCCGTTGTCAAAAAAAATTATTTTTTGTTAAAATATATATTTTTTGTAGTTAATGAATTTTTAAAAAAAATTCTTTTTTTTTTTTAGTTACTAAGATTGAAAATTTATTTGTTTCATTTTTATTTTAATGAAAAAAATATTATTATTTTTTATTTGGTAGAAGTAAGGGTAATATTTTAATCAAAAATATTTTCCACTAAAATAAAAGTTAATTTTCTGTGATCAATGAAAAATATTTTTCTACGGCCCATTTTTTTTTGTTATTAAAAGTCATGAACTAATTTTTTGTGATAGAAGAGAGGGAGTGGCAGTAGTGGTGGAGGTGGTAAATAAGAGATGATGGTGGTGGTGGTGGTGGTGGCGAAGGAGATTAGTGGTGAAGTTGTGGTAGTGGTAGAGTAGATGAAGTGGCAAAGGTAAAGGAGATGTAATGGTAGTAGTAGTGGCAGTAGTAGTGAAAGTGGTGGATAAGAGATGATAGTGGTGGTGGTGGTGGTAGCGAAGGAGATTAGTGGTGAAGTTGTGGCAGTGGTAGAGTAGATGAAGTGGCAAGGGTGAAGGAGAGGTAATGGTAGTAGTAGTGGCAGTAGTGGTAGTGGTGGCAATGGTAGTCGTAGAGGTGAAGTGGCAACAATGGTAGTAATTGTGGTAGTGGAATGGCGTTTGCAGTAGTGGTGAAGGTGGTAAAGGAGATGGGTGGTGAGAGAGAGAGAGCGAGATGAGTGAGAGACAGATAGAGGAGAGAAAGAGAAAGAGAGAGAGAGAGAGAGAGAGAGAGAGACAAAGACAGAGTGATGAGCGAGAGAGAGACAAAGTGGTCGCTAAAAGTGTATTTTCTTGTAGTGGATAGAAAAATCGAGAGGGAGCTCAGTAAATAGAGAAGACGGAAGTGAGAGAGTGATCAACACGAACACAGTGGGGGGGAGAGAGAGAGAGAGAGAGAGAAGAGAGAGAGAGAGGGACAAAAAGATAAAGAGATAGAGAGTGAGAGACAGAAAAAGAGACAGAGAGAGAAGAGAGATGAACGAGAGAGACAGAGATAGAGAGAAGAGAGAAGAGAGATGAGCGAGAGAGACATAGAGAGAAGAGAGATGAACGAGAGAGACAGGGAGAGAAAAGAGATGAGAGATGAGCGAAGAGACAGGGAGAGAAAAGAGATGAGAGAAGAGATAGATGAGTGAGAGACACAGAGAGAGAGAGAGAGAGAGACAGATAGACAGAAAGAAAAGAGTGATGAGTGAGAGAGAGAAAGAGAAAGAGAAGAGAGAGAGGAAGATGAAAAAATGGGTGAAAATATATATATATATATATATAGAGAGAGAGAGAAAGAGCGAAAAGAAATAAACGAGAGAGAGAGACAGAGAGAGATGAGCAAGAGAGATAAAGAGAAGAGAGATAGAGAGAGAAGAGAGATGAGAGAGATAGATAGAAGAGAGATGGACGAGAGACACAGAGAGAAAGAGAGAGAGAGAGACAGACAGACAGAGAAAAGTGATGAGTGAAAGAGAGAAAAATAAGTGAGACAGAGACACGCAGAGAAAGAGAGAGATAGACAGGCAGAGAAGAGTGATGAGTGAGAGAGAGAGAGAGAGAAAGAAGAGAGACAGAGACAGAGAGATAGGAAGATGAAAAAATGGGTGAAAAAGTTCCGTGTCTAAAGCCTCATTTTCTAGTAGTGAGTCGTCTCTATCATTCATGGGTAGAATAGAGGCGCGGATTTGGGAATTGTATATTTTATATAAAAATCAAATTGAAATATTTTATACAATCACACCTATTTAGGGAGTGTGATTAAATATATATATATATAATTACACTTATTTAAAAAGTATGATTAAAAAGTAGTAATGTATATATAATCACACTTTAATTAAAATGTGTGATTAAAAAATATATATATAATCACACTTATTAAAAAAGTGTGATTAAAAAAGTGTGATTAAAAAGTAGTAGTGTATATATAATCACACTTTAATTAGAAGGTGTGATTAAAAAATATATAAATAATCACACTTTAATTAGAATGTGTGGTTAAAAAATATATATATAATCACACTTATTTAAAAAGTGTGAGTAAAAAGTAGTAGTGTATATATAATCACACTTTAATTAAAAGGTGTGATTAAAAATATAATCACACTTGTTTAAAAAGTGTGATTAAAAAGTAGTAATGTATATATAATCACACTTTAATTAGAAGGTGTGATTAAAAAATATATAAATAATCACACTTTAATTAGAATGTGTGATTAAAAAATATATATATGATCACACTTGTTTAAAAAGTGTGATTAAAAAGTAGTAGTGTATATATAATCACACTTTAATTAGAAGGTGTGATTAAAAAAATATATATATAATCACACTTAATTGAAAAGTGACATAAAAAATAAATATTATCACACTCAATCAAATTAAGTGTGATTAAAATATCAATCTAATTTATTTTATCACACTTCTAATAAAAGTGAGATCTTTTTTTTTGTCAAAGTGTGATCTTTAACTATTTTTGTAGTAGTGAAGGTGAAAGAGGAGATTGTTAGGCTCCTTAAACTAGGCTTCATTAGAACAGCCAGTTAGGTTGAATGGTTGTCTAATATTGTGCCTGTGGTCAAGAAGAACGACAAAATGAGGGTATGCATCGATTTTAGAAACCTAAATTTGGCAACTCCAAAAGATGAATATCCCATGTCTATAGTTGACTTGTTGGTGGATAGCTCAGCAAGACATAAGATTTTATCCATGATGGATGGGTATTCTGGTTATAACTAGATTTGCATAGTAGAAGAGGATGTCCATAGAACAGCTTTCAGGTGCCCTGGAAACATTGGCAGCTTTGAATGGATCAAGATGCCATTTGGGTTAAAGAATACTGGAGCAACGTATCAGAGGGCAATGAACACTATCTTCCATGATCTCATTGGAGGGCACTTAGAGTGTTACATTGATGATATTGTTGTGAAATCTCAGTCCATGGAAGAGCACCTGGTTCATTTGACAGCAGCCTTCGATAGAATGAGAGAGTTCAAGTTGAAACTCAACCCTCTCAAATGTGCTTTTGGTGTATCAGTTGGAAACTTCTTGGGGTATGTAGTGCACAAGAAGGGAATACAGATTGATAAGAATAAAGCCAAAGCCATCATTGAGGCCAAACCTCCATTAAGTAAGAAAGAATTACAAAGATTCCTTGGTCAGGTCAATTTCTTTCGAAGATTTATTTCTAACACTGCAGGGAAAACTAAAATATTCTCTTATTTGTTAAAGCTAAAAAATGAAGAAGAGTTTGTGTGGACAGCTGAGCATCAAGCTGCTTTCGAAGGAATTAAAGCCTACTCTCCAGTGTTGATGCCACCAAGGAGGGAGAAACCTTTGAAGTTATACATTGCTGCAGCAGAAGATTCGTTGGGAGTTTTTCTGGCTCAGGACAATGACGAAGGCAAGGAACAAGCAGTTTATTACCTCAATATGTTTTTAAATTCTTGTGAATGTAAATACTTAGCTGTAGAAAAGTCATGCCTAGCATTGTACTTTGCAGCACTGAAATTAAGATATTATCTTTTGCCTACTGTTGTCTTGGTGTAGCTTAACTTTTCGTACTCCTTTCGGATACAAAAGCTCTGCAGTTCAAACTCCCATGGTTCTGAATCTGATTCCACAAGTGCAATGTGAAATAGAGAAACACAAAAGTGTCCAAATCCGGCAAATCTTTTGGAAAATTGATTTTGAATCAAAATGCCAAAAATGGATTGCTTTGCTAGATATAGAGTCGCCACCTAAATTTTTTTGGGAAATTTAGGAAACCCATGACTCGTGCCAAAGGCTACGTGTCCGTCATCACCAAGATTGTCTCGACTCGGGAACTTAGGTACGAGAGGGGAAGGTCATGATTTGAGCACCCCACTCGCCCGATCAAAGATCGGCCTCTACTAATCATGATGTGATTCTTATTTACATTATATGCTCTCGTTCCGATTATTAGGCTAATTTATTATGTGTTGCACACAAATATAGACTAATTTGCAAAATTGGAACATTTTGACTTCATGTTTGTTTGAAAATTTGTTTCGAATATGTATCATTTGAAAAAGTGATCTCATATGTACATTACTCAAATCATCCAAATTCAAGCAATTAGCCTTCATTCACAGGCATTCAAACAGATATATCACTTAAGCACTTAGCCTCATGGTATTCATGGTTATCATGGTGACAATCACATGCATGCAAGATGCTAAAGCAATAAATGCTTACCCCAATTCCTGAGGTGAGCCAAAAGAGAAACTAGTTAGAAAAATGCATGATCCTAACTAATGTAAAAAATGCCTAATGCAACACATACAAGATATAATTAATAAGCTCGGCCACTAATATGGCATTTGAAGCAACTTGATAGCATGTAGTTTAAACACGTTTTCAATGAAGTATGTAAACTACAATGCTTAGTTAGAATGATGAGCCGAACCTCATGCATGCAAAACAAATGGATGCAAACATGGGAAATGCTAAAAGAAACATGATGTTCTAAGCTAACCATCATAAGCGAGTAAATAAAAGAAAGAAAAATGTGGGGTTGGAAGACATACACATTATTACATTTTGCCCTCGCGCAGGAGGGTCCAAATAAATGGACTAGCTAAGCTAATTAACTAGCTATTACAAACCAAATGAAATAAATTAACTACACTAGTTAATTATTACAACACCACAAATTAACTAACTACTCTAGCTAATTAGTTAAGTACAACACAAAAATTAACTAGCTATTCCAACTAATTATTACGGAATTGAAACTAACTAATTAATTTACAAATTAGAATGTAAACTAATTAATTGACTACAAAACATCATTAATTAACTTAATTAATTAACTATTACAAGCATAATTTTAATGAGCCCCAGGAGACGAGGGATGACTTATGCATGCACACAGCTTTTCCACCCGAAGAGGCCTCTGGTTTGCTACCAAGAGGGTTCTGTTTCGCAGCTAGAAACTTGTACCATTTTACCTTAACCTCTGCTCTGTTCTGTAAAAAAAAAAGATACTACTTGGTGGACAAAAGTGGCCGGCAGGCTAGAAGTGGTGGATGGCCGGCCACTAATGTTGGGTTTCTCCTGCTACAATAGATAACAAACAGAGCATAAACAGAGTATTCTCAGGGGATGTTTGTCCACCCTACCTCTCCTTATCATCAAACAGCTCAAGGGAGAGTTAGGCTCGATTCGCAAGCCATCAATTGGCGTAATTTCATTGCGTGATGACTTATGAACCAAGGGATACAATTTCAATAAATGGTAAGGAAAGACTAGGAAAACCTCATCCCTATCATGGATTGATCAAGGGAAGGGGTTGACATTGACTCTTGAACCATTTTTATCACTAACAAGTATGAAACAACTCAAGACTCAATAGGTTCAATTAACGTTCGATTGAACCCAAATCATTTTATTATTTTACTTCATTTTAATCCCAATTTTATTTCTCCATCTTAATTACCTTCCATTCCTTAGTTAATTAAGTCCAATAATGAGCTTTAAGTCCACTATTAGAGAGAAGTGTCAAGCCGAATGTTGTTTTAGGCATGAAAGGGAGATTATGCCGTTGGTAATGAACCCCCAAAGGGATTAAACGATTAAGCACAATATCACCCTTCAAGCTTAAACAACACTCCTTTTGAAACAACTCTCAAAACAAAGAGAAAAAACCAAGAAAAGAGGGAGATTGCAGAGATGCTTAGAGGTGAACACATGTAAGGAAAGCAAGAAATAAATGCTATCAAGTTAAATAGGTTGGTGGCTAAGGCCTAAACCACCAAGCCTATGAGGACTATTACACTAGAAGCATACTATACAAAGCATGAATGAAGGTAACTCATAAAAGCAGTCCTAAAATAGTCAAAAGAAGTGTTGGAATGAGGACAAAAACTGTTAAAACAACATGCTAAAATATTGAGGGATTAAAACTAGCACGTAAGCACAAGGAGGGGAGGCTAACCCCTCCATTTTTGGGACTTTAAAACATGATTTTAGCCTCTGAAAAACTCTGAAATTTAGGGGTAAAAAAGCTCAAAAATAGTTGATGAGAAGATGGGAAACACAAGGGCAAAGGCCTAAGAAGCAAGGTTTAAAGAAGGGTTAATCCCCTCTACCTTTAATGGCCTTAAACCACAAGTTTTAGCCCAAAAATATAGGTGAGAAATAGCTCAAAAACCAGCAAGAAAAGATGGAAAAGAGATGGTATAAAAGAGCTAGAATGTATACCTCTTGAAGATGAATGATCCTTTGAAGTACAAACCACTAATTTCACACCCTCAAGAGTCTCAAGAGCTAAAATGCAAGCTCAAATGACCTCAATAAAGAACTCTCTAGCTTTAGTTTAGAGTGTCTTGGCAATGGGTATGGAAGTTGCAAAGAAGAGAGAGAAATTATTTTCAAACTTTTGCTCTTCAAAAATTTCCTAATCCAAAAATTTTCTAACCTCTACAACATAAGAAATGGTCATCTATATATTGAAAATATGAGAGACCCTCTGAAATATCTATACAAACACAGCTGGAATGGTGCATGCATCTGTAGAGACAGTTGGCTGAAAATATCTGGGTTTTGCACTAGTGGGCGGCAGGCCATTGATAGTGGGCGGTAGGCCACACTAGTGGGTCTACAAGTCTCTGGATGCTCAGGCTTGAAAAACTATTGTTTTGGTGAAAAACTATTGTTTTGGTCCAAAACAAGGCACAAGGTTTGTAGGTTCAAAACTAAGGTTTTCTGCTGAGGAAATCAAGCATTTGACAAGCTTACACATTCATCATTGAGTGATCAATCAGTGGCGCCCAAGTCTTAAGGGCAGTAAAAAATGGGATGTCTACACTTGGTAATTGCAACCACAGACTTGGTTAAATACATGTTATCTAGACCTATGTTAAGAGTAAGAATTGACAAATAGATCTTAGCTCTATCAGAGTTTCATCTAGAATATGTTCCCCAAAAAGCAATAAAATGACAAATTTTGGCTAACTTTTTGGCAAATCATCCATGTCAAACAGAAAGCCAAGAGATAATGGATCTTGGTATGGTCAATGTTGAACCATGGCAGATGTGGTTCAATGGATCAAAACCCAATGGTCTAGTTGAAATTGGTGTTGTAATTAAGTCACCATAGGGGATAGAAACCACACATGGTTTCAGAGTTGATAAAGCTACTTGTTCCAATAACCAAGCTGAGTATAAAGCTTTGGTAATGGGACTTGAGATACTTATTGGAACACAGGCTTATGCAGTTGATATATTTGAGGATTTCCAAGTGGTAATCAACCAAGTAAAAGGAATTTTCAAATGTCAAAGTGCAAGCATGTTACCATATTATGTTGCTGCATTGCATTTGATTTCTCAGTTTCAGATAGCCAATGTGACTTGTATCCCAAGATTCATGAATCACAAGGCCAATGACGTAGCTCAGAAGGCTTCAAATTTCAGAAGGAGTGGTGACACCCAAGTGGATATAAGTTAAGCAACATACCAAAAGTTAATACCACCTTTGGCTAACAGGGGTATCATGGTAGAAATTAACCATATTAACTTAGAAGAGCATGATTGGAGGTATCCAATCATCCAATATTTAGCTGGTCTTTCTTTGAAGGTTAGTAAAAAAATTAAATTGCAGTCAATGCAATTTATAGTATATGGGAATGCTCTTTACAAAAGAGGGGCAGATGGACTGCTATTAGAATGTTTAGGGCCTAAAGAGGCATTGACTGCTATGGCTAAGGTGCATGAAGGCATTTGTGGCGTCCATCAACCTGGTGTAAAGATGAGATGGTTGCTTTGAAAGCATTCCTATTATTGGCCAACCATCCTTAAAGATTGTATAGAGTATGCAAAAGAATGTCAGGCATGCCAAAAGCATGGCATGATAAGACATGTGCCAATAACTAATTTGCATGCAGTGGTGAAGCCATGGCCATTTAGAGGATAGGCAATGGATATGATAGGGAAAATGTGTCCACCCTCTTCGAAGCATCATCGTTTCATTCTAGTGGCCACATATTACTTGACTAAATGGGTCAAAATTAAGCCTTATAAGGCTGTAGATCAGACTGAAGTTATTGGATTTATCAGAGAATTAATCCATAGGTTTGGCATCCCATAAACCTTAACTGTAGTTAATGGGACTGTGTTTGATGGAAATATGGTAAAATCTTTTGCAGCAAAATTTGGAATTAGTCTTATTATGTATAAGCGAATGGTCAAGCTGAATCATCTAACAAATCCTTGAAAAAAGGAATACAAAGAGTTATGAAAGACAATCCTAGGGATTGGCACAACTTGTTGTTAGATGTGTTGTGGGCTTACAGGACTTCTCCAAGGTCAAGTACATGAATCACTCCTTATGCTTTAGTATATGGGCATAATGTAGTGTTACTTGAGAAATTGACATCAAGTCCTTAATGGTAAAATGCCAAGACCAGTTAACTACTGAGTAATACCATCAGAGCATGTTCTTGGAATTAGAGGATGTAGATGAAGTTAGAATTTTGGCATTAAATAATATCCTTTTCCAAAAGAAGAAGGCAACCAAGAGTTATATTAAAAAAGTCAAGCACATTAGCTTTAGTGAAGGTGACTTGGTATGGAAGACAATACTTCCAATGGGCATTAAGAGCCATAAATTTGGCAAATGGTTACCTAATTGGGAAGGACTATATCAAGTTCATAGAGTCCTCCCTGGGGGAGCCTACTATCTGAGAAATCTAAATGGTTATGTGCATCCTAAGAAAATTAATGGTAGATACTTGAAGCCTTATTATCCAACTGTGTGGGAAACAAGTAGGAATAATAAAAAGCATGAAACACTCAGATAGATAATAAAGGGTTTTCATTTCATAAAGATTTGAGTACATGAAGCCATAAATTTGCCCAAAAATCAGTACAATGTGTCAGTTGTTCCCTTACAATTGATCCTCTACTCCTAAGGGATGGGAATAACTAAATGGCTGCCTTATGTTGGCTAGCCCTTGGTTGGTAATTTGTAATTTTTTAGCATTTCAATCCAAGGCTAGGTTGACTATTGCTAGCTCCTTTTCCAGTTGGGCCTTCTTCTCCAGGAGTTGGGTTCAAAACTGAGAGGCATAGGAATGTTGTCCCTTTAATTCAAACACCTCAGTATGTATGTGAGAGACAAAATCCTTATCCTTCAGCAGTTCCTCCTCTGTAGCCTTGGCCATGTGGCAGATATTGATATAGAAATCTATAGTGGCTGCTGCCTGGGATAAGTGACTTGAGAAGGCCATGTTAGACTACTCGAAGACTTTGTAGCACTTGAGGAAACCATTTATGATGATAGGCTTTTGTAAGGCTTCAAATGGAATCCTTGAGAATGATTGCAGTAGGTCTAAGCAGGTGCCCAAGCCCACCTGAGGAAAGAAGGCTTCAGTAGCAATAAAAGTGCTCTCAATAATTTCCAAAAGGGAGTCAACAAGGATCAGTGGCTCAGCCTCACTGTTTGGGGCTCGAACTGGTGAAGATATGCCAAATAAGCTGGCCAGTTGAGCCTAAAAAATGTCCATCTCTTCATCCGACATTATCAGTACAGAAGAGTCACTAGTTAAGGGAAGAGATGGTAGCATGGGGATAGGAGAAGGAGTTGATGAATCCCTAACAGTGTCTATTGTCCTGGCCACCAGCAAGTCAAAAGAAGAGGGACTAGAGCTGGATTGTGGGAAAGAAGTTGGTAAGCTACTAGTGTCATCCTTGGAAAGGCCAATTGCCACTAAAAGAGAAGAGACAGTTGGAGTTCGTTTAGTAGGTGAAGGGGTAGCTAGGACTATAAGAGGAGTAAATTGAGATGAGACAAAGGATAGATAGGGCAGATATGAAGTTAGGCTTGGGCATAAGGAAAGTGGGATGCTTTGCCTCAAAGAAGGAAGGGAAGAAGGCATGTGGAGTGTAGAGCTGGAAAGTGGAAGTATCATCTAGATGGGCTCTACACTTATTGGCACTTCCATGTTAATCTTATTTTTCCCTTTTGAGGTTGCCTTTAAGGGCTCTTCATCCATGGGCAAAGTAGAGGAAGTTAGTGTCGAAGGAGGAAGAACTGGCCTAACTACTGCTGTATGTCAGAAAACAAAGGAAAAGTGTAAATTACATGCTGAACCCTGTAAACGGAAATTTATCAAAAGAGACTACGGGAAAATTACCAGCTTCAGATCTGGTAGTGGTGATGGTTGGAGAACTGCGAAGGTAATAATGCTCAGCAGTTTGTTTCTTCCTTGCAGCCTCCTTTTGCAATGTAGCAACAGTAGCAGCAACTTTATCCCTTAGCATTTATTATTGCCTTCTTTTTTCTGACCTTTGAAAGACAATAATCTCTTTACAGTGCTCTTGCTCCACTACTTTGGTAGCTGTCTCATGGGTGGAGGCCTTGGTAAAATCAAAAGGAGAGACTGTCATCTTTTTCTTCCTTTCTAATGGTACTTTTTTTTCCTTTTCGGCCTCCTCCTTTTCTGTGTGAACTTTAGGTACCTCTTCTTCAGGATCAAGCAAAAGTTTTATCTTTTTTCGTTGCTGTTGCTTGCCCCAAAGAATGGTCAAGGCTTGAGCCATTTGAGGAGAGTTTTCCTGTGAAGTTCCGGCATCAAACAGAAGCCATAAGTAAATAAGCAAGACATCATAAAAGGAAAGAGAAAGGGAAAGTAGAAGTGCATACATTTCTTTGAAGTAGCCTTGGTGATTGTAGGAGGAGGGGGTGAGGCAGCAGGAGCAAGCATTGAGACAGCAGATGTAGGAGCTGGGACGACAGGGACACTGGAGGTAGTAATAGTGGTCCTAGTCTCTTTGAACTTGGTGTGAGGGGGCACATCTAGCCCTACCAACAGGTCTAAGGGAGATATAGCCAGGTGCACCTCCATATTGGCTGTCCACCAATTTTGGTACCTTCTCAATACAGTGGCGTATGGGATGAAAGGAGTGAATTTGACTTCGACGAAGTCTTGTATCAACTTGAAGGTTGCCTCATCCAGCCTGATTTTTGGCACTTTTAGCTCTTTGGTTGCAAGATTTGGGTTAGTTTGGCTGCAGAGAGGGACAAGAATTCCTTGAGTAAGCCCAAATTCCCTAGCAAATTAGGCAGGCAGTAGGGTTCAACAATACAATTATAAGCTTGAGAATTCAAGGTACTAATGAAGAGCTCCCTTGGAATCAGAATAGAGGCCCACATATCTCTGTGAAAGGGGTTGGAGCAGGTTCTGTTAGTCGCAAAAAGGGCAGAAGAAGGTAGAAATAGGGGAAGTTAGGAGTTGATAAAAGAAAGAGAGGTAATAAGCAAAGTTAGAAGCATAGAGGGAAACTCTGGCGTACTTGATTCCATAAGTGGTAGGGTCTTGCATCAAGAATCTCAAGCACCTGGAATGCAAGTCAGCGAAGTAGGCAAAAAGCCACAGTTGCAGCACCCAGAGTGGTCCTCCTTGGTTGGCATCTAGAGGTTTTTCATAAAATTGGGAGCAAGTTCTATATACATGACCTAAGACATAAGGAGCTAAGGCTATCTTCTTAGCTGAAGCAAGAGCTTTGGCAAGAGGAAAAATTTAGGCATAATTCTCTGTGAGGAGGTGCAAAATAAAAATTTGTAGTGCAAAATAATAATTTGCAGTGCCAATATAAGAGAAAAGAAAATAACTCTCGATTTGTTACAAGGCCCTCTTTCTTATTTTTAGAACTCACAAAATCATTAAAGGAAGAGTTCAAAGGGGGAATAGAGAAGGGAACATTAAGATCAGGATAATCAAGACCGAAGGGAGTACCAGCGGGTGATAACCCTAAAAGATGGCACATATCAAGGATGGTGGGGGCCATCGTACCACACCTAATTGGAAAAAAAATTAAAAGCTCAATTCCAAAAACAAAGTGCAGCAAGTATGAGGAAAGGGTCTTCAGGAATAGGAAACCTAGCTAGTCGAAGGGCGTCGAGGATGCAGAGTTCTTAGAGGTCCAGCATCCTGGCGGGAATAACTCAATTGTACCATTTCTCCCATTCTGGCCTTAATGTGGGCTAGCAGCAATGGGGACGGTTCATCTTCCAGCTTCCCCAATCAAGGCCACCCTCATAAAGGAGGCAGTGATCCTCCAAGCGTGGATATAGAGCAGAGAGTTAGGCAGGAGCTTCCCTGAAAATAGGTCCAAGAACAAACTCCCCTTGAGCATGATGACGGGGAATGAAGATGCGCCCATCAATAGTACACCGTTCACTGGCTTTGTGCTTGTCACATTCTTCATTATTGATTCTCCTCAAAGCCACAGATGGGATCACATGCTCAATAACCGGTACTTTGGAAGAAGAAGCCATTAGCGACGGGTTGAAAGAAGAAAGTGAGTGGGAGGGCAAGAAGTTGTGATTGAGAACAATGAGAGTGGGAGCGATTTCTTTGGACAAGTGAATAGGTAACTGCAAGAAGAAGGGGTTTTAAACCTTTCTATCCAAAATTACCCATTTAATATAATGGGTCAAAGAGACCCAAGTTCTAAACCATGTGTGATTAAGGCTATTATCTTAAATCCCTGAAAACACAAGAGAGAAAACTATCTTCGAACCAGTAGGTGGATACCTTATAAAGGAGGGAAACACATTTTATATCTCAGCTTGGCTTCGAAGATGGTCAGTTGGCTTCGAAGCTAGTTTTCAAGAACTTAGCTTGGCTTTGAAAACAGGTAGTTAGCTTCGAAGCCAGTCTTATACCTTAAATTCAATCATAACTGAAATTTGTTCACTTTGAAAGTCTTGGAGGTATGGTTTTAGACTTTCTATCATAGGAAATTTCCTTCGAAGGGTTCTTTATAATGTTCTGTGATAAGGATATGATTCTTACCTAGTCCTTCAACATAAATAAGCACTATGAAGCTAGTTCTTGGTTAGGTAATGAGGAAATTTCAAAGACCAGAAGGCTTACCCCTTTGAAGGCAAATGTTGTCATTTTGCAAGGAAATTACATGCTTCGAAATACTTAAATCAGGCTTCAAAGCAAGATTGGTTAAATCTAAGTTGATTTTTGCAGAGATTAGATTGGCCATATAATTGGAAAATGTAAACTTAAGACAAATGTTGTCTCAAGAAGAAACTCCATGCTTCGAAACCTTTAATATCAGGCATCAAAGAGAAATTGGTTTCTTTGAAGCTAGTTTTTACAGATTACATAAACAAATATGGAATACAGGCGATCATGCAATTGGAATACAAAACCAGATCATGCAAATGAGAGTTGAAGAACCCGGTTGTATTGATATATAAAATATTTACATTGAGAGGGCCTATTTGGCTATAAATTCAATTTCGTAATAATAAGGGATAGAAAGACTAACAAGTTCATTAAGTTTAGCCCAACAATGTTCTATGAACTTATGTTCTTTCTTTATTCTATCTTCAATTCTATCTAGACTGGGTTGTTGCAGTTGATATGCCCTTATTTGGTGGAAAAGCTACTCAACTTTCACCTCGAACTCCGTCTCTTTTAAGCCCTTATCTGTTTCATCCATGTCTACATCATCCCAGTATAATGAGTCCTTGTCCTCGAAGGCATTATATTCTTCAAGAAGGTTCTCTGGTTCATATTGAGTTTGAATTCGATTGGCAGCAATTTCATCTAGTGAGTCATTGGTAGCCAAGGAGTTTTTATGCCAGTTGAGTAGGAGAGGGAGCTAGTCCAAGAAGGTATGTAGTTCTGTTTAGGCTATGGGGTTAAGAGCATGACCTCGAGACACAATGTCACAAGCCCATAAGGAGATCCGGTAAAGAACATCATCTCCAAGGACTTCGAAGGTAGATGGGAGAAGGTAGCAAGCAAAAGTTGAGCTTTATACTACTGAAATGTAGTTGGAGGAGCTGGAGGTTGATAGGAAGAGAAATGTTGACCATTGAAGAGAGTAATCTTCAATTCTTTCACCCAGTTCGGGTTTTGAGGAAGAGCGGGTGTAGAAGGATCCATTCCATAAGAAGGAAGAAATTGGGGGTCATTCACCATCCAACCAGTCAGAAAAACAATGTTTGGCCTTCTTAGCCAAAAATGAGGGACTAAATCCTAATGCTTTGATTGGATGAGGAGGCTTTGCATTATTCTCGTTGGTAGAGAGGAAGTATACCATGCTGAAAGTAGGTTGTCCTCTAGACAGCGACGACGATCAATGGGTACATTGGGATATACTACTGAGCTTTGAGAAGAAAAAGGCACCAGAAGAAGATCATCGAATTCGACAATTTTGTAGTGAATTCGCTTCCTTATTTTAGGCTGAACTGGTGTTGACCAAGCGTCTTAGCCAGTATTTCCAAAAGAACAAGATGGAGCAGCTTCATCCCATGCAGAGATTGTTGGAGCAGATGAAGAGCTTCCAAGATTCATTTGTGCAAATGCTTGCTCCAGAGGTTTGTATGGTGCAAAAGTTTCCATAACTTTTATAGATGAAGGTGGATAACTGTGACCAATAAATGCATAAAGGTTCTTTCGAGGACGATTATCATTATCAAACACTTCCTCGTATGCTTGATCAATGTAGGAGAGGGCTTGATTGGCCATTGAAGATGTATCAACCCCTTCGGATACCCAAATAGTGAAGGAAATATTCAAGCGTAAAGGAGAATTTAATGAAATTCAGTGCTTCATTTCTAAGAAGACAGTTACACTTCTAAGATAAAAGAAGTCCATGTATGTCCTAGGATGTGGATAGAGTGCACTAATCCACTAATATCACCAAGTGGGTATATTAGTGCGGGGGGTAATGTTGGCTATATATTTTGTACAGGCCAATCGCAGCTTAACACGTGGCTCGTAAAGGGTAATGCGGGAGTTAATTCAAGTCTCCAATTAGCGACGAACACATGGCAGTTTATATTGGTAATGGTGGGTCTACGTCGCATGGAAGCAGTTAAAAGGCACGAGGTGACGTGGCCCAACGGTTACTCACAATTCAAATTCAAATTCAAATTCAAATTCAAGAGGGAAGCACAATTGCAAAGAAGGCATTGTGGGAGCAGATTATTTATGGCCACAACCAATGATCGTGGAAGGGTATTTCGATGGTTAGAAGTCCACTTCAACGGTTACCATTGGAGAGTATAAATAGAAGAGAAGGCCCCAGAATGAAGGACCCAGACTCAGATCCAGAAACCAGTTTATTTACTTTATATTTCTTTCCAGTTTTTTACATTTTCACCACTTCAATTCCTGTACTGCACTTCATTTCCTAGGAATAGTTTCAAGTAGTTGCTGCTGTAAACCTTTTAAAGGCTGGGTCATTTCATTGTAAGTTCCTATTTACTTAATGAAATTCAGTTTCAGAATTGTTCTGTACTTGTTATTTCTTATCAATTTCTCTTAAAACAAGCCATCAGTAAAAGTCCTTTTCATTGAGGCTGAAAGAACTTCAACCTTGCCTGATAATTGTTTGGCAATTAAAATTCTGTAAGGATTGATTGATCTTTGTTGGCATGCTTAAATTTACACTATTAACACTCGAAAGCCAAAAAAGCCAACAAGTAGGAAGAAAGGTTTTTAATTTTTTGAAAATTGGTGAGAGAGATTATGATGGGAGAGATTATGGAATATTTTGTTATCTTTCCATTTAAAATCCATAAATTAAGGGATAATTATTATTTTTAAAATAATCAATGATTAATTAAATATATCAATCAATAATTTGTTTTTTAATCTATTTTGTAAATTGAAAATTCAATAATTTTAGAATGGGGATTTGAAATTCCTAAAAGGCTTCTCATTAAATACCCCCTTATACTTATATAATATTGTTGGCTATATATTTTGTACAGGCCAGTCGTAGCTTAATACGTGGCTCGTGAAGGGTGTTTTGGGGAATTGATGCAAGTCTCCAATCAGCAATGGGCACGTGGCAATTCATATTGGTAATGGTGGGTCTGCGTTACATGGAAACAGCTAGAAGGCGCAAGATGACGTGGCCCAATGGTTACTCTCAAATTCAAATTCAAGTTCAGGAGGGAAGCCTAACTGCAAGAACGGCGTAGTGGGATGAAATGTAAGAGAGCATGATCAGTAATCATGGAAGGACATTTCGACTGTTGGAAACCTACTTCAACGGTTACTATTGGAGAGTATAAATAGAAGAAAAAGGCCCCATAATGAAGCCCCCAAACTCAGATCCAGAAACCAGTTTATTTATTTCATTTTCCCTTTCCAGTTTTTATATTTCCAGTTCTTTACATTTTCAGCACTTTAATTCCTGTACTGCACTTCATTTCCTAGGAGTAGTTCTCAAGTAGTCGTTGTCGTAAACCTTTTCAAGACTGGGTCATTTCATTGTAAGTTCTTATTTACTCACTGAAATTCAATTTCTGAATTGTTCTGTACTTGTTATTTCTTATAAATTTCTCCTAAAACAAGCCACCAATAAAAGTCCTCTTCATTGAGGCTGAAAGAACTTCAATACAATCGTTTGATAATTGATTGGCAATTAAAATAGCCATTCCATCAAAGTCAACGTTTGATGTGATCCACAAATCCAAAATGGATTTTGAACAACAAAAGTCAAGATATAGTGTGACCATGAAAATTCTTCGAACCAAATATATAGACCTTCGAAGTGCTTTTAAGGGAGCTTTGACCTACTTTCGAACTAAATATATTGCGCTTTGAAGTGTTTTCGAGTTTCGAATTACCTTCGAACCAAATATATAGACCTTCGAAGTGCTTTGACATACCTTCGAAGTGCTTTGGCCGCTCTTAGCCGAGTTCTACCTTTCAAACGGTTAATTTGTTCTTCAATGCATCAAACTCATCAAAAAAATGCTTAAAGATGATTGTTCTATTAGCCATTTCATCAAAAATAAATTTTGATGCGGCCCACAAATCCAAAATAGATTTTGAACACCGAAAGTCATAGCATAATATAGCCTTGGAAGTTCAAATACTTTGACATTTTCAACAATGTCAAATATTTTAAATCTGTCAATAGTGGGTTGATCATCGTCTTTAATCACTTTTGGTCTAAGAACATGTTCTTTGGCTAAATAAGTTTCATCATTCATTGACAAATGGGGCTGTTTTTTTTTTTTTTGTTTTTTTTTATTTTAGCCATTAATGGCTTATGAAATTCCTCTATAGATATGTTATTTCCATGGCTTGACTTTCTAAAAATGGATTTTTTAACCCCCTGAGCCTTATATGGACCATCATTTTTAATCATATTTGGCTCAACAACATGCTTTTTAACTATGTTATTTTCATAAGTTGGGTCTTTAAAAGTGGGGTTTTGGACCCCCCGAGCCATGCATGGAACATAATTCTTAGCCAAATTTGGCTTAAGAACATACTCTTTTGTTATGTTAATTTCATAATTTGGCTCTTTAAAAACGGGCTCTTGAACCCCTCGAGCCATTGATGAAATATTTTCACTAATTTCAGTCACAAATGATTTGAAAACATTTTGTAAAACCCCACAAAATTCAATCATTGAAGACTTGACAAGAACGGTTGATAACTCATGTCTCCATTGGCAAATTTCCACACCAAGTTGATGAATTACTCAAATTAAATGGTGTATTTTTTTCTTGTACCAAATAATATGGTAATGAAGAAACAACTTGGAAATTTTCTTCATCAAGAAAATGGATTTCTTCTTGAAGATCCAAAATTTTTCTTTCACGCCAATATATTTCATTTTGACAAATTTGTATAGCAAAATTCAATTCGTTTGTCATTTCTTCTTTTATGCCTTCTTCAAGGCACTCGTTTTCTCCTTGTAGTCTATGTCTAACCATTATAATGGTCTCACTGGGCGTGCCAAAAATATATGTCGGCTTTTTTGGCTTTCGAAGGTTAATATTGTAAATTTAAGCATGCCAGCAAGGATCAATCAGTCCTTATAGAATTTTAATTGCCAACCAATTATTAGATGATTGTGTTGAAGTTCTTTCACCCTTAATGGAGAGGACTTTTACTGGTGGCTTGTTTTAGGAGAAATTTATAAGAAATAATAAGTACAGAACAATTCAGAAATTGAATTTCATTAAGTAAATAGGAACTTACAATGAAATGACCTAGCCTTGCAAAGGTTTACAACAATGACTACTTGAAACTACTCCTAGGAAATAAAGTGCAGTACAGGAATTGAAGTGCTGAAAATGTAAAGAATTGGAAATGGAAAAACTGGAAGGAAATAAGAAGTAAATAAACTGGTTTTTTGGATCTGAGTCTGGGTCCCTACAATGTAGCCATGAATGGCTATTTATAGATAAGCACTATGGAATCGGTTCTTGGTAAGCAGTATAAAAAGTCCAAAGGCCAAAGGACTTATCTTACACTTTTGCTTATAGAAGACCCTTCGAAGGCAAATATAGCCATTATTAAGAGAAATTTCATGCTTCGAAATACCTGAGCCAGGCCTCGAAGCAAGATTGGTCAGCTCGAAGTTGTTATTTTATGCAAGCTATGTTAGAGCCCAGACTCTGCTTGCCACTTTCTCCCATTTATCCTTTGAGGTCCTTCGAGATGACATTCCTCACAAGAACTTATTGTGGTCTTGTGATATTATCTCTCGAAGCCACATCCTTAACCCTATAGCCCAGGCAGAGCTTCATACTTTCTTGGATCAATTTCCTCTTCTACTCAATTGGCACACAAACACTTCTATTACCAGTGAATTGTTGGAGAACACTTCTGCTACTCGTATTCAAATTTAGTACGAAGCAGAAAATCATCTTGATGAATATGAAGACTTTAAGAACCAAGATTTAGAGTATGAAGAAGATGCCATTATGGGTGATGGACATGAGGAAGGAGGAGTGGATGAAATAGAGAAGGCTCTTAGAAAAACAGAATTTGAAATGAAGGCCTAACAACTCTTCTTCCAACTAAGGGCTCATCAGTTAGATAAACCAAATTTAGATAGGATAGAAGATAGGTTAGGAAAAGATTATGTATTTATTGAATTTTGCTGGACAAAGTTTCGTGATCTTGTGACTTTGTCCATTCTTTATTTTTATGAAATTAAGAATGTAACCAAGTAGGTTTTCCCAATGTAAATATTGCATATCAATAAAACTGAGTTCTTCAAATCTCATTTGTCATGATCTGGCTTTATATTCCAATTGCTTGATTGATTCCATGGAGAATATGACTTCATTCCTTATTTTTTTCTATGTAATCTGTGAATAATAGCTTCAAAGCAACCAATTTGCTTTGATGCCTGGTTTAAGTGCTTTGAAACATGGACTTTCTCATAGGAGTGTCTAGAGTGGGTGGATAGGGTACATATATACTTGGCACGCCCGGTGGGACCTAAAATGGCTAGACGTAGAGCAAAAGGAGAAAATGAAAGCCTAGAAGAGGGTGTGGAAGAAGAGGTAGAAATACTTAACCCAGAGGAGAATGTAATAGATGCACCTATCCCATCAGATCCTTTACAAATAGTAGAACAGACTAGCACTTCGGAATATATAACTGTAGACACCTCATTTTTGACAGCCCTTATGACTTGGACGTCCTCGCATGTACACCTAGTGATGAGTTTTTATGCTCTCCAAGTGCTCAAAGTCCTCAGCGGAATGCCATAACTTTGTGCCTTTGAAACCTTGTACCTTTGTTGTCCCAGTTTTGGACCAGGCCTATATTTTCCAACCTGCAGCCTCTGGTGGCCTACCAGGCATCACTTTTGGGCTGCCGGCCACTAATGTGGCTTGCCGGCCACCAGTGATGGCCGGCCAGTCACCAGTGTATTTTGCAGATATTTTATGCCAGTTGTGCCAGCTGTTTGCACAGATGCATGCATCTGCACCAACGTGTAGGACTGGATATCCTTGTAGAGAATTCATGTTTTCTATATATAGGAGACCCCTCTCTCATGTTTTAAGGTTAGAAAATTTTGAGATCAAAATTTTTTGTCTCTCTCTACAATTCTTTCTCTCTCTAGCCAATTACTACACTTTTGCCTCCAAATCTTTAACCTTTGCCTATACACCCTTAACCAAATCTCACCATCTTTGAGCTGAGGTACATAGCTTGGTTTAAGCTCTAGAGGGTGTGTTTACCTGGTTTTGTTGCTTGGAATTGCTCTTTTCTTCAAAAGGTATAAGGCTTTACCTATTTGCTTGCTTGCTTTCTCTACCATTTTTCCTACTGTTTTTCCATTGTTTCGGGCTATCAAAACTTTGTATTTTTGGACTGAAGCTTGGGTCTAAGGGCCATTAAAGGTTGAGGGGTTGATAGCATTTCTTTGTACTTCTGTTTTGGAGGTCTTTGTCCTTGTGTTTCCCACCCTTTTACTATCTTTTTCCAAGCTTTTAAACACTGATTTTCAGAGCTTTTCAGTGGCCAAAATCATGTTTTGAAATCCTTTTTTTTGGGGGGGGGGGTTAGCCTCCTCTCCTTGTGTCTTACTTACTAGTCTAGTTGGTGCCATGTTTTAGCATTTTAATCTAGCTATTTTTAGCTTAATTCTAGCATGTTTTAGGACTTATTTTAGACTATTTTAGCACTGTCTTAGGCTATTGTTTGCATTTGAGCTTTGTTTTGCATGCTTATAGTGTAATAGTCCTCATGAGTTTGATGTTTTAGGCCTTAGACACTGTGACAACCCTTACCTCTGATTAGTGCTAATCTATGATTAAGCATGATAAATAATTGATCAGACTAAAATTCTGAACTGATTGCATGAGTATGTTGCTTTAATTGCATTTCTATCTGTTTGCTATTAAATGATCTGTTCGTGTTTTAATTTCGAATTGTAAATTGAAGGCCTTATCGGCGATTGAATCAGAAATTGATTAGTGTTTAATGCTAATTAGAATTTATGTGATTTTATGGTAGATTTAATTTAAATTTGATTTGGAATAATTAAATTAGAATAAATAAAGATAAATTACATTAGTTTGCAATAACTACATCTTTGCCATTGAGTGGGCCACTCTTAGAGTCATTGTTTGGAGCTTGGTTTTACATCATTTCTTCATCCATCTTCTTGAGCAAACCGTGGGAGTGAGAGAGGTAGGAGAAAATAGAGTTCATCAAGGAATTGACTTGAATTTTAGAAGAATTGAAGAGCATTTGCAAAATTGAGCTAGCATATTTGGAATTCAAGACCTAAGGTAGAGAATTCACCTTCTTGATTAGGAATTTAAGTTATTTCTTGCATGGTTCATGGTAATTTAGTGTTTAGATCCAAGAAGTGGCTTATAGTGTTGAGTTGTGAGTGAATTCATGCATGCATGTACATGTTCTTGAAATTTGAAGTTGTTTTGCATGAAATCCTTACATGCATGTGCATATTTTAGTAGAGGTCCATGAATTCACCATGTTCTTGAGCTAAAACTTGCTTTTGATCATGTTTTGGGGCATTAGAGTTCATGGGAACTCATGCATGTATGGTTTTGCATTGTTCTTCATGTTTACATTTGAATTTGTGTTCAAATTGGCTTACCTTTGGGCTTGATTTTACAAATTGATCTTTAAAGACATGTTATACTATGAGTTTTCAAGTGTTTTCCAGAAAATTGGCCCAAAAGGTTGAGTTTTGATGTGTTTAATGCTTGGTTTGAGCTTTGAAGGCAAATCTGGAAAACCCAGAATTTGGCTTCCTCGCTCGAGCGAAGGATTCCACGCTCGAGCGAGCACCTGTGTGTTCAGAGGTCCGCTCGAGCGACGGAATGTTGGCTCGAGCGTGAATTGCAAGCTCTCAAGTTTTTGGTGCACGCAGACGCACGCTCGAGCGACGAGACCTACGCTCGAGCGAAGGACGTGTCTCACGCTCGAGCGAGCATCGAGCGGAGATTTTCAACAACAAGTACATTTGCATTTTTACAGACCGCTCGAGTGAAGGAGTTTACGCTCGAGCGACCCCTCTGTTTTGATAAGCTCGCTCGAGCGAAGAAAGCCACGCTCAAGCGAGACCCCTGTTTTCAGCAAATTTTGAAAAGTGTTTTAAAGTACATCTTTGCATCCTCATTCCATCCTAGGCATTTCTAGGCCTAGTTTAAGGCATCTTAATGAGGATAATGTTATAGAACCACACCAAGTATAAATAAGGGCTAAGTTATTAATCCCGAGTGTGTGTTCGTTCTGCAACTGTAGGGTTGGCATTCGAGGACACTCGTTAGCTTGTCTATAGCCCAGTGCTCTGTGAGTAACAATGTTGTAAAGATTTGTTCAATTATGATTATTTTCTGAATGATCAACTGTTCTGCTTACTGAAACGTTATTGTTTAATGAATGAATGTTTGTCCTATTTGTAAACTGTATTCGTGGCATCCATAGCAATTTACTGTTACTGTACTGTTACTGCTACTGTCACAGAGATCTCTGTCGGTTTCAATGTTCGGAACTACTAATGTTTACTGTTATGATGGCCATCAACTGACTGTTTGGTCTGTTAAGACCTACTGTACTGTTTTGCTATGGGATGTACCACATATGACTGCTATGGTTTCTAAGTGACTGATATGACTGTTTAATTACTGAAAGGACATTCATTCTTAACATCTTGACATAACTATTATTCACTGGGCTTTAGCTCACTGTTTATATTTATATGTAGGTGTTCAGGCACCGGATCATTGCTAGGAGCGTCAAGTTAGCTCTTGTTTTGTTAAGCCAACCTTTGTGCCTCACTCGAGGTTCCAAGTCTGTCCAAGCTAAGGCTGCTTTTGGGGTGTTTTAGATTCCCCCTTTTGTCTCCGTTTTGTAACAAATGTTATGGACTCCTACTGTACAGTTATGGCATAGGGATTGAATCCCTAACTTGTATGTTATGTATATCTAATATGTAAATGTGTTTTGGTTATGAATGTGACTTGTTCATAAAAGTCTTTTTGCATTCAGATTGTCACAGCTCATTGGACATCATCTTTTATTTACTGTTTTGGCTTCCGCAGCCCCTTTACTCTGTATTACTGTCATTACTGTTAAGCAGGCCTTCGGTAATCACGGATTACTGGCCGGTTGCGATGCTAAACCCATAGGGGCGGGTTTGGGTCGTGACAGACACCATCTTGTTTGAGTTAATAGCATTTATTTATGCTTTTCTCACTCATTTTTAGCACTTAATCATTTCTGCAATCTCCCTCCTTTCTTGGCTTTTTATTTTTCTTTGAAAGTGGTTCAAACTATTTGTTTGTTTAAAGCAAGAGATTGAGATGTCATACTAAATGGTTTAATCCCTTTGGGGGTTCATTACCAATGGTATGATGTATCTTTCATGCCTACAACAACTTTTGGTTTGAGTTCTCTTTCCATTAAAGGACTTAATCTTACCCTTTGAACTTAATTGGATTAAAGAATGGTTGGTAAACTAAAATGAGTAACTAAGACTTGGGACTAAAAGTGAGTAAGATAATAATTTGGTTGTGTTCAATCGGACGTTAATTGAACACATGGAAACTTGAACCATTTCATACTCATTAGTGATGAAATGATTCAAGGTTCTAAGGTCACCACTTCCCTTGATCATTCATGAAAGGGATGAGGTTTGAGTTTTGTTTTGCATTTATTGAACTTGCACACTTGGTTTCACAAGCCATCATGTAATGAAATTGCATCCGTTGATGGTTTGTGAACCGAAATCGCTACTCCTTTGATTTTCTCATGAAAAGGAGGGGTAAGTTGTGCAAACAAACCCTAGAAATACCCTGTATATGCTTTGTTTGTTGTCTATTGTAGCAAGATGAACTTGTGCAGCAGTAGCCGATAGGCCACTTTCCATGGCCGGTAGACCACCTTTGATGGTTGGCCGGCCATCACTGGTGGCCGGCATTCCTCATCACTGGCCGGTCGGCCACTGGTACAGAATTGAGCAGTGAGTTTGCAAGGTAGAGTAGAGTGAGTAGCACTGTTGGTGTTCAATTGTGCAAATAGAGGCATCAAGAAGCAAAACAATGGCTTTTTGGGTGGAAACTGAGCATGCACATGAACATTCCTCATTTCTCGAGGCATAGTAGTTAATTGTGTAGTTTAATTATTTATTTTGATTGCACTTGTGTTGTAATTATTTAATTAGTTAGTTAATTCAAGTGTTGTAATAACTAGTTAAGTAGTTTAGCTAGTTTGTTCGTTTTGGTTTGTAATAATTAGCTTAATTAGCTTTAGCTTAACTTAGTTAATTAGTTAGCTAGTTAGTTAATTCATTCGGATTCTCCTTCGTGAGAGCACAATGTAATAATGTATATGTCTTCCAACCCCACGTCTTTCTCCCTTTTATTTAACTGCTTACGATGGTTAGTTTAGGGACATCATGTTTCGTTTAGCATTCTCTATGTTTGCAGGCACTTGTATTGCATGCACTGAGGCTTGGTTCATCATTCTAACTGCATTGTCATTTCAATACTTCTTTGAATACGTGCTTAGATCGCATGCTATCAAATTGTTTAATATGCCATGTTTAGTAGCTGAGCCTATTTAAATTGCATATCGCATGTGTTGCATTAGTCATGTTTAGCGAGGGTGCTCAATTCATGACCTTCCCGTCTCGTTCCTAAGTTCTGGAGCTGAGACAATCTTGGTGATAATGGACATGTGGCCTTTGGCACGAGTCATGGGTTTCCTAAATTTTCCCAAAAAATATTTAGGTGGCAACTCTGTATTTGGAAAAGCAGTCCATTTTTGGCAATTTGATTCAAAATTGATTTTTCAAAAGATTTGTCGGATTTGGACTCTTTGGTGTTTATCAATTTCACATTGCAATTGTGAGATTAGATTCAGAACCGTGGGATTCCGAACTGTAGGGCATATTTCAAACTTCCAAAAAGGGGGCGCGAAAAAGTTGAGCTACAACAACACATGTCCAGCATACTAGACAGGGCCATGAAACTGGACCTTCAGTTATCCCTTCTACCCAACTAATAAACCCATGGGAAAGTTTAGTAGATGCTATGTGACAACAACTAATGTATACAATGGAAAGATGGGCAACATCCTTTCTGGATCGAATGAACTCCCATTAACCAACTGTTGTAAGACAGGCTAAAGAGAACGAGAATTCCATTCAGCATAGATTGGCTCGAGACAAATAGCCTATGTAAAATAATGGACAAACTAATGGTCAGGCTAGTAATCAAAACCATGAGAGAATGTCACTTGTGCCTCAGTCATGGTATGAAGCCCCTTCAAGACCACTAGCAAACCAAAATATATCATTGCCCACCAGCGAAACCATACAAATTGGTAGATCTGGGCTAGCACAAGGGAATGGTATGAGGATGTTTCCAAATTCTATGTTCGAAGCCATACCTGGCACACAGGGTTTCACTAATCCTATATTTGAATTTACACCCAAGGGTTGGAAGGATTTCTTGCGGTTGGAAGAAAAACAACACTTGTTCCTTCTCCTGTAGCACCTTTTGTAAGGCCTTTCCTAGGACAGATTCCAAGAGGTCAACCAAACCTCTAACAACAACCAGTACAACAAGGACATCCAGCCTTGAATGTACCTATATATGGACCAAGAGGCCCTCAAGAACATGGAGTTCCTCTAAATCCTGTGTTTGTTTCTCCAATAGTGGTTCAACCATCACAAAATATGGTTCCAAGGGACCAAATTGCTGGTATAGTTAGAGAAATGTGTGGACCTATGGCTCGGGAGGTCCAGACACCAGTGTACAGAAAACCTTGTCCAGAGTGGGTGGATAGGGTACATGAGTATCCAAGGGGGTTTAGAATACCAAATTTTGCCCTCTTTTATGAAAATTAAAACCAGTCAACGGTGGAACCCATTTCTAGGCTTACAGGCTAGTGTGGTGAGTTTGCCAATAATGACTACATGAAACTGAGACTTTTTCCAAACTCTTTAATTGGAGCAGCCTTTGTATGGTATATGAACCTTACTCCTGGCTCTATCCAAACTCGGCAATAAATGCTCCATGCCCAATTTTTCCAAACAGAACCTAAGGTTTCCATGGCAGACTTGGCAAGATTGAGCCAAAGACCTGATGAGAAGGTTGCTCAGTTTATTGCCAGATTTAAAAGGGCACGAAACAAATGTAGGGTCATGCTACCTGAGCCTAAATTTGTGAGATTGGCTTAAAATGCGTTGGAGTTTAGGTTTCGAAAAAAGTTTGATTCAACTGAGTTTCAAGACTCAGTAGAATTAACCTATAAGGTCTCCATATATGAAACTTTACTTGAGGAGGAACAAGATTGAAGTAATGCATCATATAAGACCTATTATAGGGATCCTAACTATGAAATTGATGCAGTAAAGATCGTATGAAAAGAACCTATGACCTGTGAAGCATTAATTCAGAAAGACAGTACAATAGACTAGCAGTTTAAAAAAGAAAGACCTTCATAGGAAGTATTCTTTTGACTTAACAAAAGAAGATGACATTTTTGATCATTTGCTTGCAGCAAATTTTTTAAAGGTACCAAAGGTATTTAAGATCCCTACCCTTGAAGAACTTAAAGGAAAACTGTATTATAAATGGCACAATTCTTGGTCTTATTCAACTAAAAACTGTATTATTTTCCGAGACAGGATCCAAGAATAGATTCGGAAGGGGAGGCTGAAGTTTCCAGCCAAGACTGAGAAAACTATGGGAATTGACACTAGGGGTGAGCAGCGGATATACCGATCTGCCGCATTTTGGACGGATGCATGATGACGAGCGGACGGTTGCAGATTGATTTTCTCCAATTCGCCAATTTGGCGGGCGGATGTCGGATTTGAGATTCCTTTGGCCGCAACCGAACTGTCAAACCGTGAGCACCCCTAGTAATTTATAAGACTGTGTCTTCAGTTTATTTAGATATTCTGTTTGTGTTTTCAATTAAAAAAGAATTTAAATATTCTATTGAAAAAAAGTTTTCAACTTGAATATCTTTTTTGAATTAAAAAAATAAACGTATTATTTATCTATATTTTTTGGTTTTTAAATCTATTTTTAAAAATAATAAATAGAAAATAGGATATATGTTGGTTAATTTTTATTTTTAAAAACATATATAGATGTAACAATACAGAGAGATACAATCTCTACTACTGCTTTGTTCATGGTTTTGGTGGTTTGAATTATTTTTATATTTTAAGAACCACAAATTGTAATACTTTATGTGGATGAGGCATGCTGTGATTGTAGTATGTGGATGAGGCATGCAATGATTGTGATATTCTAAAGTTTCAAACTTTCTTACTTTGGATGAGGCATGCAATGATTGTAATATTTTTTTAAGTCATTGATCGTGTAATACTTTCTTCTTCTTCTTCTTCTTCTTCTTCTTCTTCTTCTTCTTCTTTTTTTTTTTTTTTTTTTTTTTTTTTTTTTTTTTTGAGGAAGTGTACAAGTTGAATTACATTGAAAATTTATAAAATTTTAAACCGCCAAACCGATTCCCATCCATCCGCCAATCCGCTCAATCCACATCCGCCGGATTGGCGGACAAATGTGGATTGATTTTCTCCAATCTGCCAATCTGGCGGACGGATGGCGGATTAGAGGTTCCGTGGCTACAACCGACCTGCGCCCACCCCTAATTGACACCAACCCATTTCCAGAGATTGAGGAGGCTGCAACCAATGTTGGCATGCTAGATTTCCAAAACTTATCCTTGAAGAAATGGAGCAAGTCACTGTACAAATTCATGTGGCTAGCCAGGCTGCCTTCAAAAAGGACCCTAGAAGTTCACTAACAAGTGGACAAAACTCTGTAGGCCAAAGGGATGGCTCTAGTGAAGAAGTACTGGATCATGACTCCCTCGAGGCAGCTGTAGTGCAGAGGATGTATTGTAGATGTAGGATGAGTTACAAATGGTTGAAGGGGGCTCCCAGTTGATGGGAAGTAGTGTTATAAAGATGTATAGAAGGATTGAAAATCAGCCAGCACTTATAATAGAAAGCCATATCTAACTGGCCCTAGGCAGCACTCGTCTTTGGCTGGTCCACCAGATGCCAAGATGCAATCAAAGGGTAAGAGGCCTCAGTATGAGACTAGGCCACCCAATTATTACAGGGTAGACAACCAGCTTGAAAGGAAGCATGGATTCAATGCATGGCATGGGACTAGGACTGATGATTAGTCCTTAAGGACTACTTTGAAGACTACTTCAAAGAGTGGGACAACAGATCCAGCAGCGAAACCAGTAGGCTCATGGGTCCTAGGAGTTCCAGATTGGTTTCTTATGCAGAACAAATCTAAGGAAATGCCTATCCAAAGAAAGGCTTTTGTAAACCAAGGAAGAATGATCAAACCTCCCTTGGTAGCTCCAAACAATTGGGTGTTATTAAAGAACCCAAAAACAAAGGAGCTAGATGTGGTTCCTATGATTTCCAGGTCTCAATGGAGGAAGATCCAACGAAGATTGTGATAATCCTGTTCCGTATTTAGCTAATTGGTCCTTATTATGAACGTGATTATGTGTGATATGATTGTGTGCCATTATGTGAAAATATATGGTTTTGAATTTCTATCTGTTCACCGTAGGAATATCTATTTGATTACCTGCTTTGGAATTTAAATTGAAGGCCTTATCGGCCGTAAAAACCGAAATTGATTGCGCCATTGTGATTGGCATAATTTTTAGAGCCTACGGTGAAATTTAATTGAAAATTGTTTCGGATCAAAATAATTAGATTCAGAACGATTAATTAAGTGCCCAATTATTTAATATTAATGATTTTGACTAATGGGACTTACATAAAAGGGCACAATGCACTCAATTCCTCTCTTTTATCCATTTGGGCTGAGATTTCTCTAGAGAGGGAGAGAGAGGGCTGGTTCTAGAGAGAGAGGAGGAGGAGTTATGCATTTTGATTCAAGATTATGAAATTGGAAGTTAAAACTCAAAGAACATTGAGTATTTGAAGCTCCTAGGTGAGAAATCAATTCTTGATTTATGAATGGAGTATGTAATTTTGTGAAATCAAGTTGTATGGTAGCTCATGGCTAAGATTGAGCTGAATTTGAAGTTAAAATGAACATGCATGTGCATAATTGTTACAATTTTGGGTGTTCTAGCATGTAGCATGTTAAATATGAAGAATGGAGCATCAAACCTTACATGCATGAGTAGCTTTGTATAGCTTCATGATTTGGAGCATCATTTGTACCATTTGTAACAGAAATGAAGTCAAAATTTGACATGCATGCATGATTGAAGAAGTTATGGAATTGGTATGAAGTTTGAATGTTTGGATTTTGATCATACAAAATAAATGTCAATCTATTTGGGAATTAAATGATGATTTTGAACAATTTGGGGTCATACTTTTATACTCTCATGTAATGTAATGTGTTTGCATGTTTTTGAACTGAAATCATGTGTTTTGGAACCTTTGAATGTCAAATTTCGGCTCAAGAACATTGCTAGAAAACCCAGAATTTTTGGTGTCCGCTCGAGCGGGGAAGTCCACGCTTGAGCGGGGATCCTGTTTTCTGAAATTTTGAAAATGCATTCTGTGTTCCGTTTTCCGTTCCCTTTCACTTCTAAGTACTCTTAGGCATACATTGAGCATTGTAAATGAGTTAGAAGAATAAGAATTAAGCCTAGAGAGGAATATGTGAATTAAGAACGGATTGAATCGGTTGTGACCTATATGTGTTATGTGATGTGTAGGGTCAAGCTCCAGGGCAAATCGATTAGCCGATCACTGTGAGTAATATCTTAACAAAGATATCTGAAATATGTTATTGTCCAATTGCTTACGTCCATGTAAGTTTTATAAGATTCGTTGATTCGATTGGTGGACAATGTTTGCTATACCAAATGAATGGGCTAGAGGCCGTTTTGACAAGCATGAATAAATGGGCCAGAGGCCGTTTTGACATGAATGAATAGGCTAGAGGCCGTTTTGACAAGAAGGAATGAATGGGCCAGAGGCCGTTTTGACAAGAATGAATGAATGGGTCAGAGGCCGTTTTGACAAGAACGAATGGATGGGCCAGAGGTCGTTTTGAAAAGAACAAATGGATAGGCCAGAGGCCGTTCTGACATGAATGAATGGGCCAGAGGCCGTTTTGACATGAATGAATGGGCCAGAGGCCGTTTTGACATGAATAAATGGGCCAGAGGCCGTTTCGAAATGAATAAATGAATGGGCCAAAGGCTAGTTTGACACGAATAACAGTTTGACACGAATGATACTTTGACACGAATAACAGTTTGACATGAAAGTATGAATGGGCCAAATGCCAGTTTGACCTGAATGATACGAATGAATTGGGCTCGAGGCCGTATGATGTGTTTGGAACCACAGTTACTTAACTTCCATATGTTTATGTTTGTGTATATTAGTTAGAAATATAAACTGGGCCCAAGGCCGTTTGGGGTATATTGTTGAAATGTATATTCTTTATTTGATATTATTCACTGGGCTTTTGCTTACGCTCATTCATGTGTTTGTAGGTGAGCCTAGAGAGGTCCAGACCCAGCCTCAGTGAAGTCTGTATGGAACAACCAAAGTTTTGAAGAGTCGGCCCTTGTGTCTCACGCACGAGACACGTCTTCGCCCTTTTGCCATTCTGTGTATTTCGTCATGTTGGCGAGGACTTTGGTATACGTCTGTGTATAGTTTTGTTTGGCTGACTTAGATTTGAATGATCCTGTCCATACAGAACCTTATGCTACTATACTTTCTGTTGTGAGTTATTAACATATGTAAATGTGGAATGTTATGATGTGCATATAAGCATGGCTCTATGGACGAAGTTTTAAATTTGCTTCCGTTTGGCCCTTTTACTCTGATGAGTTTTGTCTTATTTGGTTTGAGGCCGAAGGTAATCTAGTGATTACTGGTCGGTTATGGCCTTAACCCATAGGGGCGGGTTCGGGTCGTGACAAAGATACACCCAGTATCAGAGGGATTTGAAGGAAAGTGGAGAGAGCACTTCCATGACATAAGAAAAAGACTAGATAGATTAAGGGATAGGTTCGAAGCCTACTCCCAAGATCAAGAGAAGTGTCAGGATAGAGAAGTTGGCTAAAGTTCATGCTGAACTAAGAGCCAAAGAAAAATCCAGTTTAGCAAGCCTCGAGAAGTCTTTAATGGAAAGTGATGATGAAACAGATGAAGGGACTGAGCTAGGCCAAAAGAGAACATTGGTTAAAGATGAAATGTTTGAGCCCTTCATGGCTGAACAGACCTTTTTGCTTGACAAGCCAACGGAGGTAAATCACCAATAAGTTGCTTCAAAGGAGCCTACTAGCACAGAGGTACCAGAATGCAGCATCGAAGATGTTTATAAAATAACAGAACAAGCTAGTTTGGAAGGGAAACAAGTACAACCAGTAGTTTAAATTGGCTTCTTCTCTCCAGTACTAGTAAATATGGTATATGTATTGCCACAGGAATTCCAGGCTGAAGAAGGAAACCAAAAAGGTTAGGAGGATGACCCCATTGCAGTTGTTAGTGAAGATTCACAGGCTAACATGATTCAAGATGAGTCAGAAGTGGCTAAGCCGATGGAAATTGGTGAGGAAAGTGAAGAGGTGAGCGTTAACCACTCATATCCTTTTGAGTGCCCCATAATATCTATGACCCAGCACGTCAAGCTTGTGTATAACAAGGCTTACTTCGATGGGATACAAATGAACAGGGTGTTAGTAGACAATGGTGCAGCAGTAAACCTACTTCCAAGGTGTTGAAGAAGTTGGGGAAGAGAAACCCTAAGTTGATCCCAACCAGCACAACCATTGCTGGTTTTGCTAGGGATAAGCAAATAGCTCAAGGCATTTTACCCATCAGCCTGAGTATGGGAACCAGAGATTGCATGACAACATTCTTTGTTATAGACAGTAATGCCAAGTGTAATGCCTTGCTGGGCAGGGATTGGATTCACACCAACAACTGTGTGCCTTCCTCTCTATATCACAAGATGATGATAACTCTGTGCAATGGGGAAACAGAGGAAATCAATGCGGATCCATAGCCTTTTATTGTTTGTGCTGATTTTGCTGAGGCTAAGCTATACACTGAAGGAGTTGTACCACTCAACGTGCTGAGGAAGCCTGATAGAATAGCCGAACTGATGGCAGATGAGGAAGTAGCACACCTGAAACATCTAGTGCAGGAGAGTGCTGATGAAAAGTACGTCACCAGAGATGACAATGATACTTGGTTGTAGGCAAGAAGATAAGAACCAAGAAGCCCGACCCTTGGCCTTAATCAAGTTTGCAGCATTGGACGTAAAGTCAATAGTCCAAAAGGTACAAGAACAAGAGAGGGAAGCCATGGTGATTGGCTGTAATCAGGAGCAATAAAAGGCCAGGCCTTTGGCCCTTGATAAGTACTATGCATTGGACATCGATACAAAAGTCCAGGAAATATAGGAAAAAGAGTCCTTATGGACAGATTTTGTTTATGAAGAAGAAAACAAAGATGTTGAGCCAGAGAAGGTGGGAGCAAAACAAAATGAAGAAGTTGCTTTGAAGGCAGAGGAAGTCAAATGAGAAGCATCAATAAGTGCTCAAGTACAAGACCCTTTAGAAAAAGTCAACTTAGGGGAAGGTTCTGCACAGCAACCCACCTATATCAGTGCTTGATTAAGTCCCATCGACAGGAACCAGTTGTTAGTAGTCCTAAAGCAATATAAGGACAGTTTTACGTGGTCTTATAATGAACTGCCTCGATTGGACAGGTCATTAGTGGAACATAGTGTGAAGCCCCTGAAAATTGTTCTATTTAAAAACCCTAATGTTTAAATTATTTTCTTAAAGTCCTTAGTTACTTGAATTATTTCGAATCTTGTTGGTTAGTATTTTTTTTTTTTTTTTTTTATCAAAACAGGAATATCCTAGCTGGATTAGGTTCCTTAGCCTAATTTAATTAAATTCTACATAAGTAAGGTTCCAATACATGAATTTAACTTCAAGCCCTCACTTCTTTATTTAAATTCAAAATTTCCCCAAAACTAGTACATGTACCTTATACTATAAGTACTATCAATTAATTGAGATCTATATAAATATATACATTGAGGAATGTGGTCTTACTAGATTGATTAAAAAATGGCCCCATCACCTTTCCCAATGGCCAGCCACCCTAGAGAGAAGTGAGAAGCCTATTTTCAAGATTTATAATCATGGTATTCTAGAAAAAAGAAAAAAATACTATTCAACTAGGAATTAACTAGGTGTTGCCTAATCCCAAGGTTAAGCTCCCTAATCACTCCTAATTCATTGAACTTCCCAAGGTTAATCTCCCTAATCACTCCTAATTCATTGAACTTCAAGTAAATCCTAGCTTGTCCATTCAATTCCAACTAGTGGGCTTCTATGTCATTTTACACCAAATTTGCCTATAAATATCACCACTCCCTAGCATGGCAAACACAAGCATCACACTCACACACACACTTTTGGCTAGAGGAAGGGAGAAGAGAGCCACCTTGTTCAAAGCTTAGCAAGTAAGCCATAACCCAACCTTCTCTTTCATTTTCCTTTTTCAAATACATGTTCTTAAGGGTTCTAAATATTGTTTTCAGATGTGTTATTGATGAGTTACTTGTGTTAGAAATGATAAGAGTTGAGCGATGATTCTACCTCTCTTATATTTTCCCTCATTTTGGTACCAAAACCATCTTTTTCATACCAATCTCTCAAACTTTTCAAAGGCATACCTTCAAGAAAATTTTCTGAGTTTAATATATGTTAGTTGACATGTTTTCATCACAAAAGAAATGAAAATTTTCCTGTAGTGGATCCCTTTTCTCACAAATCTTCTTGTTTTGGGGATTGTGCCTTACAATCTGTTTTTCGCAGCCAACTTTCAAAATTTCTAGAAAACTATAGAAAATTATTCTGGACCTATATTTTATGTCAAAATCTTCCTTAAGGAGTTGGCTTTCAAATAAAATTGGTTTCATTAAAAAACAGTGAGCGGTTTGCAAGAAAATCAAATTTTCGTAACAGTCGACGAATCTGGACAGCACTGGAGTGTTTTTTTAGATAACTTAAAATCTAGGAAAGCTATCCGATTTCCGAAATATGTTCTGGAAACTAGATTAGATTCTCTACGAACAATAGGAAGGCCGAGTCCGGTAAAAATTCTGAAATGGCCCTTCTATTCTAATCCTTATGTGATATCGAATCTGGAAATCTTGTTATGCATAGGTGTTTTATGCTCTTGTGTTCAAGAAAATGTTTATTAGCATATGATCATATCTGGGCATGATGTTGTACATATTATGGTTATGTTCTTATTCTCCTTCATCTTAATGATGCATGCTTATGTGGATATTATTATCTTGTTAAGATTGGTTTAACCTTGTTTTAAAACATTTGACTCAACAACAAACTTAATTGGGATGGTATTGGGTTTTCGATCACTTGAGTAATAATGATAATGTGTGACGTGTGGATTGTTGGGATGCGTTCCCTACTTGGAAGTTAAAGTCTTGCGCAAGTGGTTTTCGGAACCCTTGAACGGAGCGGTTGTGTTCGGACCCTAGGTGGTTTGGTGTGAGGAGGAATTTGGGAAAGACCCATTATTATCGTCTCTTTTGAGGCCCTGCGGTTGGCGCTACGCGGTATATAACCGATAGTAGGCATCCGAAGTTAGTTCTGCAACAAAGCAGCAAAAGAGGGGGCATATTGAATAATCCGCGTCCGATTCTTGTGGTTGGGAGGACGAAATCTCTTTGGGGGATTTCTAGTTTACTAACATCTAACTTGTAGCCCTTTATTTGTTTATTTGAGTATCATGCTTTACTACTTGATGTTATATTTGTGATTATGTATTGGACTGGGAAAAAGGGGCGGGGTGTGTACGTGTTTACTGGGCATTCAAAGCTCACGGCGTATCATGCCAGGTGCCGAAGAGGAACTTATAGCTGGAGACGAAGAGCTTGAAACCTTCGAAGACTTTTGGCTATCTTAGTAAAGTTAGAAATTTCCTGTTGATGTTTTGTAAGACTCATGTGAAGATTTAAATTTTCTTGGGATGTAATGTAATGGAACAAGCTTTTGAATTAAGGATATTCGTGGTTGTTATGTATTTATATTCTATGTATATGTATGAACCTTATCATTGCTTATGAGACCTTGTGTCAATGCCTTTTAAGATCTGTCAAAAGGGTAATGCGCTGCCTAAGAAAGCCGGACTAGAATGGAGGCTAATTTGACTCTTCCGGCGAACTGGGATCTTACTTGGTTATTGACCACAGGACTCATTCGTGATTCTTCCTTGACTACAACCAATAGTGTAGAATTGTGGCGTCACAATATGGTATTAGAGCCTAGGTTCAACCCTTACCCACACGTTTTGACTTGTGGTTAGAGACCACCTTGCCCAGACTATGTTATATTATTACACTACCTATTCTATCAACTAAAAGACATCAAAAATAGAACCTTTCTTGACCTATTTTAAGTAATTTCTTCAAATTTCGAGCACACCAACATCAACTCATGAGGACCTACTTCGGGAATGTGAAATGGTTTTAACTTTGAGTGCGGCCTCACATCGCGCAGTAGGGGGTACTATTAGTTCTACGTGCCTTCTATCGATTGTCGTACCCTCACCTTGTATTCGTAACCTTTATTCAATGACATCTATACTACTATTTGTAAATTTGACCTCCTTTGATCCTTGATTATTTTATTTAGCCCAAGGCTTCTTGTAAATAATTTCATTTTCTTTACTCGGTGATGAATCTTGGATATTCAGTTTGAAACGCGGATGGCCAACGCAATTTCAAGTTAAATATCTAGTTTAGTCACTACATCTATAACCTTGATCACATTGAAGTTCGAAACCATAACATCAAACCGTTCATCCATATTTCAGTTAATCCTGATGTTATCACCATAACTGCTTCATATTCCTCGTCTCCACTTCAATCCAATTTTGGGAATCTTGTAATTATTATTATGTATACATGAGGTTGTGCTGTGTGAACACCCTAGGATAATTAAGATTAGTAGCTTACCCATAAGGAATTTCCTCTGTAGTTTTTGACTTACGCCTCACCCCCACTCAAGGAAAAACAAATGCTGGACCATACTTCGAGACAAGTAATAACATGAGCTTGCAAGCAACAATAGAAATGTGGTACCAAGAAATTGAAACCTTAAGAATGGACTAGTAACTGTGGCTAAAATCCTAAACCCTATTAAGAATCAAATTTTGGAGGAGGTTCCGGAGCAGATGCCCAGGCATTAGGTGGGCAGAAGCCTTGGACGAACAAGACAGGATCGACCGGGCAGCAGCACCAGAAGAGTGGGGGAACTCAAAATGCCAAGACCAGTGGCAACCAGAAGGCAATCGGCAGAATCTTTGCCTTGCAAGAGGAAGAAGCAGACCCGTCTGTAATTGAGGGTAATTTAATGCTATACAATTCTTGGGTGCATGTTGGTGCATCACATTCTTTTATATTCTCTGCTTGTGCTAAGTCATTAGAACTTACATGTGAACCTTTAGAAACTGCCCTAAATGTAATATCACCTATGGGAGGATGCGTTCGGATAGGATTGATCTGTAAGGACTGTAAGATAGGAATGTTGAACCTACACTTAACGTACGACCTTCGTGTCATGGAAATGTCGGATTTCGATATCATTTTGGGCATGGACTGGTTGTCTGCCCACCGAGCAGTGATCAACTGTCATCAGAGGAAAGTGGTAGCTCACACGCAAGATGGAACTCGTTTCCAGTTTAAGGGGGATAGACAAGACCCCATGGCTTCAACAAAACAGCAGTGGTGCGATCAAATTGTGGGTAGGATAGCAAGTTTGATTTTAAATGAGGAGGGCCAAGGAGAATTAGAACTTCTGCGCATAGTATGTGAATATGCAGATGTATTTCCTACGGAGTTACCGGGATTGCCACCAACCCGGGAAGTAGACTTGAGCATCGAGCTATAACCTGGAACTACCCCAATATCCATGGCCCCGTATCGTATGGCACCAGCAGAACTACGAGAATTGAAGGCACAACTACAAGAATTGCTCGAGAGAGGATTCATTAGGCCAAGTACTTTGCCATGGGGAGCACCCGTGTTGTTTGCTAAAAAGAAGGATGGGTCGTTGAGGCTATGCATCGATTATCGTCAACTCAATCGAGTCACAATTAAGAACCGATATCCACTCCCAAGGATTAATGACCTTTTTGACCAACTTAGAGGCTCAAGGTGCTATTCAAAGATCGATCTCAGGTCAGGTTACCATCAACTACGGGTCAAGGAGGAGGATATACCAAAAACTGCCTTTCGTACTAGATATGGCCACTATGAGTTTGTAGTAATGCCCTTCGGACTAACCAATGCACCGGTAGTATTCATGAGCCTAATGAATAAGATCTTTAGACCATACCCCGACCAGTTTGTATTAGTGTTCATTGATGACATCTTGGTATATTCAAGGTCTGAAGAAGAGCATGAGCAACATTTAAGGACTGTCCTTCAAGTTCTTAGGGATAATCGGTTATATGCCAAGGCAAGCAAATGTGAGTTCTGGTTGAATGAAGTAAAATTCTTAGGGCATGTAGTGTCGGAGAATGGGATTGCGGTGGATCCAACCAATGTGGAGGCAATTGGAGGCAGTATTAGATTGGAGACAACCGAAGACCGTGTCAGAAATTAGCAGTTTCTTAGGATTGACCGGTTATTACCGGAGGTTCATCCAAGATTTCTCCAAACTAGCTAAACTAATGACTCGTTTGACACAAAAAGGAGTAAAGTATGAGTGGGACGAAGCTTGCGAAAAATCCTTCCAAGAGCTAAAGAAGAGGTTAACTAGTGCACCAATTTTGACCATCCCAGAACGAGAAGTGGGGTATACTGTGTATTGCAATGCGTCTAAATAAGGGTTAGGGTGTGTGCTCATGCAAAATGGAAAGGTAGTCGCGTATGGATCCAGGCAGTTGAAACCTCATGAGCGTGCCTACCCAACACATGACTTGGAATTAGCGGCCGTAGTTTTTGCCCTAAAGCAATGGTAACATTACCTATATGGGGAACAATTTGAGATTTTCACAGATCACAAGAGTTTGAAGTATCTATTTACACAGAAGGACCTCAACTTGAGACAGAGACGATGGATAGAGTATCTTGAGGATTTCCAATTCACTCTCTCATATCATCTCGGTAAAGCCAATGTAGTAGCAGATGCTCTCAGTCGCAAGAGCAGGGGGATGATGGCTAGAATTTCCGTCAAGGAATGGGATATGGTTAAGACACTCAATGAATTCAGGATCCAAGTAGAATCTCAAGATACAAAAGCATGTCTTAGTGCACAGAAGGTGATGCCTAAGTTGATGAATGAGATCATGGAGGCCCAGAAGCACGATCAAGAGGTAACCTATATCAAGGGACGTCTGGAATTAGGAGAACCAATGCCCGATTGGGTAATTCACCCCGATGGGAGTTTAAGATACCAAGGTAGATTGTTTGTACCAAGTGACGAGCTGCTTAGAGAAAAGGTACTTAAGGAATGTCATCATTCTGCATTTGCAGTACAACCAGGAGGGACTAAAATGTACCAAGATTTGAAGAGGCAGTATTGGTGGAATGGAATGAAGAAGGAGGTGGCTAAATTTGTAGCAAAATGTCTAACATGCCAACAAGTGAAGGCGGAACATCAAAAACCAGGGGGAATGTTGCAACCTCTACCAATAGCCGAATGGAAGTGGGAGTATGTGACGATGGACTTGTGACAGGGTTGCCTAAGACACCTAGAGGGCGATGCTATATGGGTAATAGTGGATCGCCTCACCAAGTCAGCACATTTCTTACCCTATAAGATGACCAACACTTTAGAGTCTATGTGCAGGCTCTACATTGGGGAGATCATTTTACTACATGGAATCTCGGTACCTATTGTGTCAGATCATGATCACGGTTCACCTCTCGATTTTGGGGAAGCCTGCAGGAAGCTCTTGGTACTAAGTAATGTTTTAGCACCGCCTTTCACCCGCAAACGGATGGACAATCTGAACGCACCATCCAGACACTCGAAGATATGTTGAGAGCTTGCACAATGGATTTTCAAGGAAGTTGGGAACGACACCTACCTTTAATTGAATTCGCCTATAACAACAGCTTTCAAGTTAGCATCGGTATGGCGCCTTTTGAAGCATTATATGAACGACCTTGTAGATCGCCGATTTGCTGGACTAAAGTGGGTGATGCAAATCTGATAGGATCTGAACTTGTTCTAGAAACTACTGAGAAGGTCAAATTGATCCAACAACGGTTAAAGACTGCTTAAGACTGTCAAAAGAATTATGCAGATAGGAGAAGAAGGCAATTGATGTTTGAAGTAGGCAGCCACGTGTTCCTAAAGGTACAACCTAGGCGTGGAGTCGTATGTTTCGGGAAAAAGGGAAAGCTGTCACCACGACATATTAGGCCTTTTGAGGTATTGGAAAGAGTGGGCGAAGTAGCATATAGACTAACTCTACCTCCACAGTTAGCAGGGATACACAACATCTTTCATGTATCTATGTTGAGAAAATACATCGCTGACCCGTCACACGTCCTCAAATGGGAAGAAATCAGTCTTGACAAAGATGTTACATTTAAAGAAGGACCGATAGCAATACAAGATAGTCGAGAGAAGAACCTTAGAGGCAAAACGGTTCACCTGGTAAAAGTGCTATGGCATCATCGGGGAATTGAGGAATCTACTTGGGAAAGCCAGGATTGGGTGAAGGCAAACTACCCTGAACTTTTCGAAGGCAGTATGTAGTTGAATTTCGGGGACGAAATTGTTTTAAGGGGGATAGGTTGTGAAGCCCCTGAAAAATGTTTTCTCTTTAAAAACCCTAATGTTTAAATTATTTTCTTAAAGCCCTTAGTTACTTGAATTATTTCGAATCTTGTTGGTTAGTATTTTTTTTTATATCAAAATCGGAATATCCTAGCTGGATTAGGTTCCTTAGCCTAATTTAATTAAATTCTACATAAGTAAGGTTCCAATACATGAATTTAACTTCAAGCCCTCACTTCTTTATTTAAATTCAAAATTTTCCCAAAACTAGTACATGTACCTTATACTATAAGTACCATCAACTAATTGAGATCTATATAAATATATACATTGAGGAATGCGCTCATACTAGATTGATTAAAAAATGGCCCCATCCCCTTTCCCAATGGCCAGCCACCCTAGAGAGAAGTGAGAAGCCTATTTTCAAGATTTATAATCATGATATTCTAGAAAAAAAAAAAAATACTATTCAACTAGGAATTAACTAGGTGTTGCCTAATCCCAAGGTTAAGCTCCCTAATCACTCCTAATTCATTGAACTTCCCAAGGTTAATCTCCCTAATCACTCCTAATTCATTGAACTTCAAGTAAATCCTAGCTTGTCCATTCAATTCCAACTAGTGGGCTTCTATGTCATTTTACACCAAATTTGCCTATAAATATCACCACTCCCTAGCATGGCAAACACAAGCATCACACTCACACACACACTTTTGGCTAGAGGAAGGGAGAAGAAAGCCACCTTGTTCAAAGCTTAGCAAGTAAGCCATAACACAACCTTCTCTTTCATTTTCCTTTTTCAAATACATGTTCTTAAGGGTTCTAAATATTGTTTTCAGATGTGTTATTGATGAGTTACTTGTGTTAGAAATGATAAGAGTTGAGCCATGATTCTACCTCTCTTGTATTTTCCCTCATTTCGGTACCAAAACTATCTTTTTCATACCAATCTCTCAAACTTTTCAAAGGCACACCTTCAAGCAAATTTTCTGAGTTTAATATATGTTAGTTGGCATGTTTTCATCACAAAAGAAATGAAAATTTTCCTGTAGTGGATCTCTTTTCTCACAAATCTTCTTGTTTTGGGTATTGTGCCTTAGAATCTATTTTTCGCAGCCAACTTTTGAAATTTCTAGAAAAATATATAAAATTATTCTAGACCTATATTTTATGTCAAAATCTTCCTTAAGGAGTTAGCTTTCAAATAAAATTGGTTTCATTGAAAAAACAGTGAGCGGTTTGCAAGAAAATCAAATTTTCGTAACAGTCGACGAATCTGGGCAGCGCTGGAGTGTTTTTTTAGATAACTTAAAATCTAGGAAAGCTATCCTATTTTTGAAATATGTTCTAGAAACTAGATTAGATTCTCTACGAACAAAAGGAAGGCCAGGTCCGGTAAAAATTCTAAAATAGCCCTTCAATTCTAATCCTTATGTGATATCGAATCTGGAAATCTTGTTATGCATAGGTGTTTTATGCTCTTGTGTTCATGAAAATGTTTATTAGCGTATGATCATATCTGGGCATGATGTTGTACATATTATGGTTATGTTCTTATTCTCCTTCATCTTGATGATGTATGCTTATGTGGATATTATTATCTTGTTAAGATTGGTTTAACCTTGTTTTAAAACATTTGACTCAACAGCAAACTTAATTGGGATGGTATTGGGTTTTCGATCACTTGAGTAATAATGATAATGTGTGATGTGTGGATTGTTGGGATGCGTTCCCTACTTGGAAGTTAAAGTCTTGCGCAAGTGGTTTTCGGAACCCTTGAACGGAGCGGTTGTATTCGGACCCTAGGTGGTTTGGTGTGAGGAGGAATTTGGGCAAGACCCATTATTATCGTCTCTTTTGAGGCCCTGCGGTTGGCGCTACGCGGTATATAACCGATAGTAGGCATCCGAGGTTAGTTCTGCAACAAAGCAGCAAAAGAGGGGGCATATTGAATAATTCGCATCCGATTCTTGTGGTTGGGAGGACGAAATCTCTTTGGGGAATTTCTAGTTTACTAACATCTAACTTGTAGCCCTTTATTTGTTTATTTGAGTATCATGCTTTACTACTTGATGTTATATTTGTGATTATGTATTGGATTGGGAAAAAGGGGTGGGGTGTGTACGTCTTTACTGGGCATTCAAAGCTCACGGTGTATCATGCCAGGTGCCGAAGAGGAACTTATAGCTGGAGACGAAGAGCCTGAAACCTTCGAAGACTTTTGGCTATCTTAGTAAAGTTAGAAATTTCCTTTCGATGTTTTGTAAGACTCATGTGAAGATTTAAATTTTCTTGGGATGTAATGTAATGGAACAAGCTTTTGAATTAAGGATATTCGTGGTTGTTATGTATTTATATTCTACGTATATGTATGAACCTTATTGTTGCTTATGAAACCTTGTGTCAATGCCTTTTAAGATCTGTCAAAAGGGTAGTGCGCTGCCTAAGAAAGCCGGACTAGAAGGGAGGCTAATTTGACTCTTTCGGCGAACTGGGATCTTACTTGGTTATTGACCACAGGACTCATTCGTGATTCTTCCTTGACTACAACCAATAGTGTAGAATCGGGGCGTCACACATAGCCTTCCTATGAGGCCCAATTTCAAGCCATACAAGTAGAAACCAAGACCGATGAGCCCTGAAGTGGTTCAAAAAGTGAAAGAGAAGGTTCTTAGGCTCCTTAAGGTAGGCTTCATTAGAATAGCCAGGTATGTTGAATGGTTGTCTAATATGGTACCTGTAGTTAAAAAGAATGGCAAGATGAGGGTATGCATCGATTTTAGAAATCTGAATTTGGCAACGCCAAAAGATGAATACCCTATGCCTATAGTTGATCTATTGGTAGACAATTCAGCAGGGTACAGGATTTTGTCTATGATGGATGGGTATTCTGGTTATAACCAGATCTGCATTGTAAAGGAAGATGTCCACAAGACATCATTTAGGTGTCCTGGGAATATTGGAACCTTCGAATGGGTTAAGATGCCATTTGGTTTAAAGAATACTGGGGCAACATATCAGAGGGCAATGAATACTATTTTTCATGATCTTGTTGGAGGATACCTTGAGTGTTACATTGATGATATTGTTGTAAAGTCCCAGTTATATGGAGGAACACCTTGTTCACTTGACAACAGCTTTTGAAAGAATGAGAAAGTTCAAGTTGAAGCTTAATCCTCTCAAATGTGCTTTTGGTGTATCAGCTGGAAATTTCTTAGGGTATGTAGTGTACAAGAAAGGAATACAAATTGATCATAATAAAACCAAAGCCATCATTGAGGCTAAACCTCCGTCAAGTAAAGGAAAGAATTACAAAAATTCCTTTGGTCAAGTTAATTTTCTTTGGAGATTTATTTCTAATACTGCAGGGAAAACTAAAGTTTTTTCTTCTTTGTTAAAGTTGAAAAATGAAGAAGAGTTTGTGGTGGATAGCTGAGCATCAAGCTGCTTTCGAAGGAATCAAAGCCTATTTGGCCAAGCCTCTAGTGTTGATGCCACCAAGGGAGGGATAAACCCTTGAAGTTATACATTGCTGTAGCAGAAGATTCGTTGGGAGTTTTTCTGGCTCAGGACAATGAAGAAGGTAAGGAACCAAGCAGTTTTTTACCTTAGTAGGTTTTTAAATTTCTTGTGATTGTAAATACTCAGCTTGTAGAAAAGTTGTGCCTAGCATTGTACTTTGGAGCAATGAAATTAAGATATTATCTTTTGGCTACTATTGTCTTAGTAATTACAACCACAGACTTGGTTAAATACATGTTATCTAGACCTATGCTAAGAGGAAGAATTGGCAAATGGATATTAGTTTTATCAGAATTTCATGCTAGAATATGTCCCCTAAAAGGCAGTAAGAAGGACAAGTTTTTGGCTAACTTCTTGGCAGATCATTGTCAAATAGAAAGCCAAGAGATAATGGACCTTGGTCATGGTCAATGTTGAGCCATGGCAAATGTGGTTCGATGGATCAAAAGCTAATGGTTTGGTTGGAATTGGTGTTATAATCAAATTATCACAGGGGATAGAAACCACACATGGTTTTAGAGTTGATGAAATTACTTGTTCCAATAACCAAGCTGAGTATGAAGCTTTAGTAATGGGACTTGAGATACTTACTGGATTACAAGCTCACACAGTTGATATATTTGGGATTCTCAATTGGTAATCAACCAAGTAAAGAGAATTTTTAAATGTCAAAGTGCAAGCATGTTGCCATATTATATTGCTGCGTTGCATGTTCTTTCTCAGTTTCAAATAGCCAATGTGACTTATATCCCAAGATTCATGAATCACAAGGCCAATGATGTAGCCCAGAAGGTCTCAAATTTCAGAAGAAATGATGACCCCCAAGGGAACATAAGTCAAGCAACATATCAGAAGTTAATACCACATTTGACTAAAAAGGGTATCATGGTAGAAGTTAACCAGAATAATTTAGAAGAGCATGATTGAAGACATCCAGAGCATGATTGAAGACATCCAATCATTCAATATTTAATTGGCCTTTCTTCGAAGGCTAGCAGAAAAATTATATTACAGTCCATGAAATATATAGTGTATGGCAATGCTCTTTACAAAAGGGGAGCAGATGGATTGCTATTGGAATGTTTAGGGCCAAAAGAAGCACTGACTACTATGGCTGAGGTGCATGAAGGTATTTGTGGTGCCCATCAACTTGGTGTGAAGATGAGATGGTTGCTTCGAAGGCATTCCTACTATTAGCCAATCATCCTAAAGGATTGTATAGAGTATGCAAAAGGATGTCAAGCATGTTAAAAACATGGCATGATAAGACATGTGCCAATAGCTGATTTGCATGCAGTAGTGAAGCCATAACCATGTAGAGGATGGGCAATAGATATGATAGAGAAAATATATCCACCCTCTTTAAAGCATTATTGTTTCATTCTAGTGGCCACAGATTACTTCACTAAATGGGTCGAAGCTAAGCCTTATAAGGCTGTCGATCAGATTGAGGTTATTGGATTTATCAGAGAATTAATCCATAGGTTTGGCATCCCTTAGACCATAACTGTAGATAATGGGACTGTGTTTGATAGAAAGATGGTGAAGTCTTTCACAGCAGAATTTGGAATTAGTCTTATCAATTCCACTCCCTATTATGCACAAGCAAATGGTCAAGCTGAATCATTTAACAAGTCCTTGAAAAAAGGAATACAAAGAGTTGTGGAAGATAATCCTAGGGATTGGCACAACTTGTTGTTATATGTATTGTGGGCTTATAGGACTTCTCGAAGGTCAAGTACAGGGATCACTCCTTATGCCTTAGTATATGGGCATGATGCAGTATTGCCTGTAGAAATTAACATTAAGTCCTTAAGGGTAAAATGCCAAGACTAGTTAACTACTGAGCAATACTATCAAAGCATGTTCTTGGAATTAGAGGATGTAGATGAAGCTAGAATTTTGGCATTAAATAATATCCTCTTCTAAAAGAAAAAGGCAGCCAAAAGCTATAATAAAAAGGTCAAGCACATCAGCTTTGATGAAGGTGACTTGGTATGGAGGACAATACTTCCAGTAGGCATTAAGAGCCATAAATTTGGCAAATGGTCACCTAATTGGGAAGGGACCATATTGAGTTCATAGAGTCTTTCCAGGGAGAGCATACCATCTGAGAAATCTAAATGATATGTACATCCCAAGAAAATCAATGGCAAGTATTTGAAGCCTTATTATCCAACTGTGTGGGAAACACCAGAAGAGTGAGAAATACTAAGTAAGAGTAAACAAAAGAGCATGAAGCACTTAAATAATAAATAAGGATTTCATTTCATAACGAACTAAGTATATACAGCCACAAATTGGCCCAAAAATCAGTACAATGTTTCAGTTGTTCCCTTACAATTGATTCTCTACTCCTAAGGGATGGGAACAACTGAATGGCTGTAGCCATGTTCTGCTTTCTGTCAGCTAGTCCTTGGTTAGTAATTTGTAGTTTTTTAGCATTTCGATCCAAGGCTAGATTGACTGCTGCTAGCTCCTCTTCCAGTTGGGCTTTCTTCACCAAAAGTTGGATTCAAAACTGGGAAGCATAGGAATATTGTCCCTTTAATTCAAACACCTCAGCATGTATGTGGGAGACAAACTCCTTGTCTTTCAGTAGTTTCTCTTCTGCAGCTTTGGCCATTTGGCAGATATTGACAAAAAAAGTCTAAGGTGGCTGCTGCTTGGGATAAGTGACTTGAGAAGGCCATATTGGACTGCTCGAACACTTTGCAGCACTTAAGGAAACCATTTTTAATGATAGGCTTTTGTAAGGCTTCAAATGGAATCCTTGAGAATGATTGTAGCAGATCCAAGCAAGTGCCCAAGTCCACTCGAGGCAAAGAAGCTTCAGTAGTAGTTGAGGAGCTCTCAATAATTTCCAAGAGAGAGTCTGTAAGGATCAATGGCTTAGTCTCGCTGCTTGGTGCTCGAATTGGTGAAGATATGCCAAATAAGCTGGCCAGTTGAGCCTCGAAGATGTCCAACTCTTCTTCTAACATTGGCAATATAGAAGAATCATTGGTTGAAGGAAGAGATGGAAACCTAGGGATAGGAGAAGGAGTGGAGGAATCCCTAGCAGTGTCTATTGTCCTAGCCACCAGCAAGTCAAGAGAAGAAGGAATAGAGCTGGGTGGTGGGAAAGAAATTAGTGAGCCACTAGTGTCTTCCTTGTGAGTACCAGTTATCACTAAAGATAAAGTGACCTCTAGAATTCTCTCAGGTGATAAAGGTGTAGCCAGGACTATAGGAGGAGTAAAATGAGATGAGATGAGATGAAAGATAGATGTGGTAGATATGGAGTTAAGCCTGGGCATAAGAAAGGTGGGATGCTTTGCTTTAAAGAGGAAAGCATGGGGACTATAGAGCTGGGAAGTGGAAGCATCATCTAAATGGGCTCTATACTCATTGGCACTTCAGTATGAGCCGTCCTTGTTCCTTTTGAGGCTGAAGAAGCCAACATCAAAGGGGGAATGATTGTTGCTGCATAGCACAAAATAGAAAGAAAAAGTTAACTTTTTGTTAAGTCTTGGAGAGAGAATTAAAAGGAATTAAGGGAAAAATTACCAGCTTCAGAGGTTATAATGGTAATGATTGAAGAGCTGCGAAGGGCATAGAGCTCTACAGTCTGTTTCTTCCTTGCAGTCTCCCTTTGTAATGCATCAGTAGTAGCAACTTCATCCCTTAGTATTTGTTACTGCCTCCTCTTTGCTTGAATCTCTGACCTGACAAAGTCTATCAACACAAGTCCAATGCACCCGGGGGATATCGGAGCCTTCTAAAGCTATGGTTCCAAAACTACCCCTTGCAAAAAAGAAAACAGGCAGCATCTCAGCCTGATTTTGTCGGAACAGATATGAGCATAGCTGAATGACTGTGCTCTCTACTGAATTCTGCCCAAAATTCTGCCTGTAAACTAATACCCTCAGGCCGATACTCAAACTTGCAAATGATACATACATCTCTGTAGAGACGTACTCTGACAGCACATATCAAGCAAGTAAGAGCCAAAACATCTCTATGGAGGGGTACGGTTTCCCTGTCCTATTTTGTCAGGAGCTAGGGTTTCATTACGCACACATACGGTTTCAAACACCTACATTCGGGTAAGCAACTTGTCCTAATTTGGAATGGTCGCTATGGATTCCGATATGCAACTAGGTCGAATGGTCAAAAAGGGTGCCTCGGTAAAAATCAAGGTTTGTGTTCCCATTGTGGCAGAGCCTGTAACCAATCTGCCTTATGGCACGCTTTTCCAAGCAAGCCTCCGGCAAACCGTTCAGGAATAGCAGACAGCAAACACGGTGTCCCAGGCGCACCAATGCAGACGCAATGCAAAGAAACACATAAGTGTAAACAAAACAGCATATCATGATGTTCGAGTCAAGTTCTCTAAATCCCTAGCAGAGCGCCAGAAACTGTAGACCGCCTGAACTCGCTCCACGCGCCCCCCTTTCGGACAGGGCGCGAATTGAGTTCTAGCTACTACAGTTTAGACTCCTGTCACGGTTCTGAATCTAATCTCACAAAGTGCAATGTAAGACTGATAAATCACCGAAGAGTCCAAATCCGGCAAATCGTTTTGGAAAATCGATTTTAAATCAAAAGCGCCAAACATGGACTAATTTGCCAGATTTCAGAGTCACCACCTAAATATTTTGTTTTTGGGAAATTTAGGAAACCCTGACTCGCGCCAAAAGCCACGCGTCCGTCATCACCAAAGTTGCCTCGGCTCAGGAACTTGGGTACGAGAGGGGAAGGTCCTGAAATGAGCACCCCCGCTCGCCTGATCAAAGGATCGGTCTCTACTAACATGATATGTTGTTTTTGAAAACACATGCGTTCTTATTCTGGTTTATTGGCTAACTTACTATGTGATGCGCGCAGCATACAAGTATAGACTCAATCACTCAAGTTGGAACAAAACATCTCATGTTTGTTTTTTGAAAAGTGGTTTGAAGTTGCTACCCTCAAGTAGGCTAAAGTGCGAATTTGCCACTCTTAAGTGGGCTTAAAACATGATTTTGCCACTCCGTAGAGTGGGTTTAAAATGCACATTTTGATGAATTGTTCCAATTCAAGCAATGAAGCCTTCATCCACAGGCATTCATGCAGTTATAACAGTTAAGCAAATAGCCTTATGGCAAGCATGCTATCATGACAATCACTTACACACATGCAAGTATGCTAAAGCATAAACACTTACAGTGTACTTCGAGCCAAAACAGAAGCTAGTTAGTAATCAATGCATGATGCTAACTATGTCAACAACGCCTAATGCAACACATGCAATAATGCGACTAAGTAGGCTCGGCTATCTAAGATGGCATATGAATGCGACAATTTGATAACATGTATTCAAATAGGAATTGAAATACAATGCGGTTTGAATGATGCGCCGAGCCCGGTGCATGCAAGACAGATGAATGAATGCAAACATGCAAGCATAAAGATGCTAATTGAAAATGCCCTAAACTAACCATCGAAAGCTGATAAGTAAAAGGGAGAAAGAAGTGGGGGTTGGAAGACATGCGCACACGCACGTACCCTTATTACAACAATACTCCCTCGCGAAGGAGGGTCCAAATGAAATGAATGCTAACTAGCTATACTAATTAAGCTAACTATTACAAATCATAACTAATTAACTATCTAGTTAACTAATTACAAACACAAATGAATAGCTAAACACATTAACTATTTAAGTACATAACCAACGAATTAACCATCTAAGCAAGACAGTTAAAAGGGCCTCGAGGGCAAAGGATGCATGCATGCTCGATCAGTTTCCTCCCGAAAATCCGTCGCTTTGCCACCGGTTGCCTTTGTTTGGATTCGCCTTGATCCCGAACATCGGACCAATCTCCAGGTTGTTTCTGCTCCAGAACCAGAACAACTTTGACCCACCTTCAAGTTGGTGGGCTGTCGGCCACCAGGGGAAGCTGTAGGCCACCTAAATGGACTGTAGGCCACTTAAAGTGGCCAATAGGCCACTTGCACTAGCCGGTCGGCCACTTGCTCCTGCACACTCCAATTTTGCTCCAAACAGAGTACAAAAGGGGCAAAGCAAGGTATTTGCAGGGTATGTGTGTACAACCACTCTCCTTATCATTTCTCAAGCTCAAAGGGGTGTGGTACTTAGCTCTCGGGCCACCAACCGAGCATCACAATGCACGATGACCGAGAAGCCAAGTTTGTACAAGTCAATGAATGCACAAATAGACTCGATGAACCTCCACCCTATCATGCATGTCAAGGGTATCGGTGACCAAGAAACGAGGCACGTTTCATTACTTCAAGTATGAAATGCCCCTCGTTTCTCGTGTTTGGATTAACGTCCGATCCAAACACATGCAATGCAAACAACATGCTTATCTTAACATGTTTTACTTGGTCCAATTTTGTTTACACATTTTAAGCTTACCAATTAATCCTTTAATTGATTTGTCCAAATGTGATTTTCCTCTGATGGGAAAGATGGTCCAAACCACAAGTACCTTAAGCGTGGAAGAAGCATCATGCCGTTGAGCATGAACGCCTCAATTTCGTGCTCAAACCAACAAAGGGCTTAAGACCTCTTTCAAAGTGATACAACAAATGAAAGATGGCATGCAATGGTATACATTTCAGCATTGAAATGGCACGACAAATGATGCTAAAACATGCTACCAACTCATGCAATGCATGCTAAGAGCCAAGAACACCGAGACTAGCGAAGGACTCAACACTAGAGGCATGCAATACTATGCACAAACAACCAAACCAGCCCAAAACAGAGCTATAATAGGCCAAAACAGTGGCTAAAATGAACCGAGAAGATAGCGTGAAAAGTAAGAAAATGATGTTCATGCATTGGCTCATAAACGAGGCATAAGGCTCAACTCTCAAACACAATTAAAGAGCGATATATATAAGTGTATGATGGAAGTATATGCTCTGAAATACCATGCCAAATGATGCCATATCATACAAATAACACATATATAACATGTTAAGGGCCCCAAAACTCAAGGCCAGTCAAGGCCCTTTACACTACAACCATACTAAGCGATGCTCAAATGACCTTAACCATTCAAAATAGACCTAAGGCAGGTCAAAACAATAGCAAAAGCATGCTAGACTCACAGCATAGTGTAGACACCCCATTTTTGACCGTCCTCAAGATTTGGACGTCACCGTTTGAACACTCGGTAATCACCCATGTTTGTGTTCGTTTTGAGGTCCCGGAGGTCTTGGCGGCGCACCTTGCCTCAGGATCTCTCAACCCGACTGTTTTGTGTTTGATTTTGCACCAAACACTTGTGTTTTCCTTCTGAGGGTAGAGAGTAGCTTTTTAGCTACCCCCGAGACCCACCGGCCCTGGCCTGAGGCCACCGGCCGTGTCTTCTTGCTACCGGCCATTGGTTAAGTATACCATTGGTCGGTCGGCCTTTGGTGTGGTCGGCCGACCATATGTTTGGCCGATGGCCTCCTTTTCTGGCTAGTACCATCCTTTTTCCTTTTTCAGGCATAATGCATGCCAGCTGTGCCAGCTAGAATTCACAGACACACCCCCCCACGCACGGGTGTGGCTGTTTTGAGCCTTTGCCCCTTTTTGACCCAACCTTCTTGCACCCTTGGCTCAAGCTTCTTGAGGAAGCTTGACCCCTTGTCTTAGCTTCCTCAAGAAGCTTGCACCTTTACATTAGCTTCTCTTGGAAGCTTGGTCCCTTTGACCCTTTTGTTTAGCTTCTTTGAGAAGCTTAAACACTTTTCCTTGCCTATATAAGGAGAGCCTCTCCTTCCATTGAGGTGGTTGAGCAAAAAACCAGACCTATACATATATCTCTGATATATATCACCCTCTCTCTCTATATCTCCCTCTCTCTCTCTTCCTTTGTGTGTGTTTGAGGGCCTAAAAGTGTAGTTTGTTCTTAGTTTTGCACTAGATCACATACTATTACACCATACTTCGACTTTGGAGGTTTTGAGGGGTGGTTCTTGAGGTTTTGGGCTGGTTTTGATCAGAAGAAGGGGCCTGAGCTTGCTGTTCTTCAAGAGTTCTTCAAGGGTAACACTATTGCTTTATTTCCCCCATTCTTGCACTAGCTTTTTACCTATCTTGCATGCTGTTTTAGACTTTGTGTATAACTGAAAAAAATCTTGTATTTTCATGCTTAAGATACTTCATTAAGGTCATTTTGGTGTTGGGGGTCGACCTTCCCCTCTTAGGCCTTGTTTGGCCCTTCTTGTGCCTTCTTTGTTAAGCTTTGGTTACCTTTGTGTATTGGCCTTCTCACCACTGAAATCTAGTGGATTTTTAGTGGTGAAGAAGGGGTTTTGAGGTCTTGCATAGGGGAGGGACACCCCCCCTCCCTTTGTCTCTCTTTTGGTTTGCATTTTGGCTCATAAGGGTAGCATGCATGATTAGTTGTTTTTGGCTTCATTTCAGAGGTTTTTTGGGGGTTATTGGGTCATATTATATCTCTATTTTTGGTCAGATCAGTGACCCCTTGCATGCATAATATACTTGCCTTGCATTCCTCCATTTTGCCTAAAAGTATGCCATGCATTTAGGCCATGATTCTTGCATGTTCTAGCTTAACTTCATGAAGGTTTTAGCATTATTTTGCCATGCTCAAGGACTGTTAGGTACTGATTTGGTTGAGTTTGCCATGTTTAGGAGAGCCTCTTTGCATTTTGGCTTGTGAGCCTTGAGGATGTGAGTCATGAGCATGCTTTAGCTAGGTCATTTCAGTGATTTGGAATCACTTCTCATGTTATTTTAGTCCCTAATCCATGCTTGTATGCTTGCATTCATCATGCCTTTCATGCCTTGAAGAGTTGGTTTTTCATGTCTAGGAATGGAGCATTGTGCATGCCTATATGTTTGAGACTTTGAGCTGTCATAACAGTGGGTTTTGGGGGTCCTTGTTGCATGTTAAAACCCTGTTTTGTATTGAAAAGTTCATGCCATGAGTGGTTGGGGTAGTTGTAGTAGAATGCCTTTTTTTTATGCCTTAGTCTTGGGCCCATTGGCATGCATGTTTGCATGAGCACTTGTCCATCATTTTAGGCACTTTTGGCCATTGTTTTTGGGGTGGGCTGAGGTCTGCCCTTTGTAGTTTAGGTCCACCATTGCATGATCATGTTGCATTGCTTTGGTTTCATGCTTGCATTGTATCATACTTGCATGTTCACATAGTGTTTAGCTAGTCGCATCTCATATACTTGTTGCATATTTGGCATGTTTATATTGCATTGACTTAGTTTGCATCTTTAGTTTGCATTGTATTTGTCATGCCTTGCTTACTTAGCTTCATGTTGCATATTTGACCCATGTTGCATATGTGAGGTACGTTGCATACTTGCATTACATTTTGCTTGGTTTGGGGTGTCAAACCAAGCATGAGGAACGGGGTACGTTTGTACTTAAAGTGACGTAACGCGCCTCAATCCTCGGTCGCCAATACCTTTGACCTCAACATGATAGGGGTGCTAGCATTCATTTGTTTGTTGCATGCATTTACATTGAGTGGCAAACTTGGTATCTTAGGCCATCATGCATTAAGATGCGTGATTGATGGCCTGAGTACCGAGGGCCACACTCCCATGAGTCAATAGCATGATTGGGAGGGTGGCCATGCATACATTGCTTCGAATTTCCTTACCATGCACTGTCTGCCCTCTGCTGCTGTCAAAAACAGGATTCTGCAGGAAGCAATGGCCGGCTGGCCATATATAGTGCCGACCGGCCATCAGTGGCTGGCCGGTGGTCCAATAGTTGGCCGATTACCACATTCTCATGGCCGGTGGTGCTTTGTATTGGCCGGTGATATTCCAGAGTGATCAGGAACTGGTTCAGAGGTGCCCCAAGAATTTTCACAGTCTTCAGAGGAGCAAGGCAGTGTAAACAGAGGCAACAGTGGCATGGTACGGGTTTCCGGGCAAGGCGGATCGAGCATGCATTATTCACGCATCCCGAGGCAGGGCTGCGGCCACCTTTCTTTTGCATTTCATTTGTTAATTAATTAGAAATTCTATAATAATTAATTTAGTAGTATTTGTAGACACCCCATTTTTGACCGTCCTCAAGACTTGGACGTCACTGTTTGAACACTCGGTGATTATCCATGTTTGTGTTTGTTTGAAGTTCCCGGAGGTCTCGGCTACGCGCCTTGTCTCAGGATCTCCGAACTCAACCGTTTTGTGTCTGGTTTTGCACCAAACACTTGTGTTTTGCCTTGGAGGGGCAGGGAATGCCTTGTGAGGCATCCCCGCACACCACCGACACTAGCTAGAGGCCACCGGCTGGTTTTTGTTGCCACCTGCAATATATATTGCCGGTCGGCACTCTTTGTTGCCGGTCGGCACTAAATTTTGTCAAAATGACATTTTTGGCTAGCCGACTACTGTTCAGCTGCTTTTGGAGATATTTTGAGACAGCTGTTTGGCATTTGGTTCCCCTCCATACACGTGTATGGAGGGATGCCCTCCTTGGAAGCTTGTTGTATAAGCTTTACAACTTGGTTGCCTATAAGAGAAGGGTCTCTTCTCTTGGCTTAAAGGTTAGACATTTTAGAGAGGGAACAACTCAGAGAGAGAGCTCTGGTTTTAGGTTAGGGTTTGTGTATCTATCCTATATCTCTCTCTCTCCCTTAAGCTTAGTGTGTGTGTTTTGTCTCACTATTGCACACAAGCACCTAGTGCTTCACCTTCCTTTGGCTACTGAGGTTCCAAGGGCTTGTTCTTGCTATTTTTGATTGGATTTAAGCTCAAGGAGGCAACAACATCAACATTTGTGAAGGTGATCAACAAGGGTAAGAAACTAGCCTTTTATTCCCCATTTTTGCATCCTATTTCTACCTATCTTAGAGCTGTTTTTGTGTTTAGTGTATAACATAAAAAAGTTCTGTTTTTAAGCCCTCTTGATTGTTTATTAAGAGTGTTTTGTGGTTTGGGCGTGTTTGACCACCCTTAGGCCTTGAAAGGCCCTCATTTTGTGCTATTTTGTGCAAGTTTCGAGACTTTGGTGTTTGGGCCTCTTCACCACTGAAATCTTGAGGGATTTCAGTGGTGGAGATGGTGCCTTAAAGTCTCCAAAAGGGGAGGGCCACCCCCTCTCCTTGTTGTCCTTGAAAGGGACCATTTTTGGTCTCTTAAGGAAGTCTTTGTTCAAGTGTGTGTTGAGCATGCCATGGCTGTATTTTATGCCTATATTGCCATGTTATAACTTTATATTAAGTTGGTTTTGGTACTCCATGCATGTTTAGTATAGTTGCCATGTAATGCCCCCTTGATCCCTTAATATGCCTTAGGTTGTTAGCCTTTGTTTGAGCATGTTTTAGGCTTAGACTTATGAATGTTTTGTGCTTATTTCGCCATGCTTTAGGTCTGTCCATAATTGCTTGGATTGATTTCGGCATGCTTAGTATAGCTCCTTTGCATTTATGGCTTGTCGGGCTTGTATACCTCAAGTATGTGAATGTGTAGCATGTGTTGCTTGCATCATTTTGGTGGTTTGGAACCACCCAACATGTAATTTCAGTCCCTTTGGCATGCTCATATGTCTACCTTAGTTGCCTCTTTATTGCTTTGAGAGCATGTGTTGTGTGCCTTATGTTTTGACCATTATGCATGCCTTTGAATTCAAACCATTTAGGTGCCATCTAAGTGGTCCTTTGGGCTTGATTTTGTGTGCTAAAACTCTGATTTTAGTTGCTTGATTCTTGCCATGTTAAGTCTTGTCAAGTGTAGTTCAATGCCCTTTAACTAGCCTTTAGCACTTGGGCCATACTTGCATGCTTATGCTTGTCTCATTTGGGTTGGTTTGGCACCATATTCTAACATGATTTTTTTTAGAGCTCATATTGCGTGCTAATTGTCCGTGTTTAACTTCTTTTAAGTGTGCTTAAAGGTTGTTTGTTCAATGCTTAAGTTGGTGCCTTAGCATGTGCATGTGTGTATATGTGTTTGGCCCTCATATTTTAGCATTTTGGCCACTGATTTTAGGCCTAATTGGAGTTGCCCAATTCATGTGTAAGACCATCATTTGCTCAGTTGTATGCTTACCTTACATGTTTGTATATTGTCCATGTTCATGCTTGTATGCTTGCATTGTTTGTTCACATGCTCATGTTGCATCCCTAGTTAACATGATTAGGTTGCAACGCATCTTGCATGCATGCCTTGTCCCTTGATTTGGTGATGGGGATTGGGTTCTTTGAGTGTTTAGTTTGCATTTCATTTGACATGAAAATTGCACCCTTGATTCTTTGGGCCATCATGCATGAAAATGTGTGATTGGTGGCCCGAGAATCGAGGCACATCCTCCTTTGAGTCACAAACATGATAAGGAATGTGTTTGGTGCATACATAGCTTGAATAGCATTGCCATGCCAGGTTCTGTCCTCTGCTACTGTGAGTTGCAGGTTCTGCAGGAATTTATTGCCGGCCGGCAGTATTCAGTGCCGACCGGCATTCAATGGATGGCCGGTGGATATATTTTGTGCCGATGGGCCACATCCTAGTGCCGGTGGTCATTTCCTCCAGACGGTGGGATTCTCCAGTGTCCAGAGAGGCATCCCTGAGACTTTGGAAGTTTTCAGAGGAACAAAGCAGGGAAAACAGAGGCAGGCTAGGCATGGCAGTGCAATTCCGAGGGGAATCCGAGCTGCGCATGCATTGAGCCCTCGCCCCGAGGCAGTTTACTGTTTTTCTTAGATTAATTAATTCGTTAATTTAGTTAATTTGTAATATTTAATTAGCTTGTGTAGTTAATAAATTTGTATTATTTATTCGGTCCCTCCGAGTGAGGGCAAATATGTAATAAGTGTGGGTGAGTGGTGTGCATGTCTTCCAACCCCCCACTTCTTTCTTCCCTTTTATTTACCTGCTTATGATGGTAAATTAGGGCACGTTTATTTCAGCATATCTTATGCAATGCATGCATGCATCCATACATTTGTCTTACATGCGCCGGGCTCGGTACATCATACAAACCGCATTGTATTTTCAAATCTAACTTGAATACGTGCACCGAATGATTGCATTTCACATGCCATTTTAGGGTTAGCCGAGCCTATCCTAAACTACATCTCTGTATGTGTTGCATTAGCCACTTGCCATGAACTAGGACATGCATGTTTGCTAACTAGTTTACTGTTTTGGCACGGAGTACGATGTAAGTATTTACGCTTTAGCATATCACATGCGTGTGAATGTTGCCATGACAGTATGCTTACCATGTGGCTAAGTGCTTATATGAGATAAACTGTTTGAATGCCTGTGGGTGAAGGTTGGATTGTTTGAGTTGGAACGACTCATTGAAATCCGTGTTTTAGCCTACTTGTGAGTAGCAAATCCCGAAACGCTTTCAAAACGAACGGATATGCAATGCTTGTTTCCAAATTAGGCGATCTAGTCTATACTTGTTTGCTGTGCGCGTAACATAGTAATTCTAGGCTAATGAACGGAATAAGAACACATAACGTTTTCAAAATTGGATATCACGGTTAGTAGAGGCCGGTCTTCGGACCGGGCGAGAGGGGGTGCTCATAGCTGACCTTCCCCGATCGTACCCAAGCTCCCGAGCCAAGACAACTTTGGTGATGACGGACACGTGGCCTTCGGCACCGAGCCAGGGTTTCCTAAATTTCCCATTTAAAAAATATTTAGGTGGCGACTCTGTATCTGGCAAAGCAATCCATGTTTGGCACTACTTTTCAAAAAAATCTGTTTTTCTCAAAATGATTTGCCGGATTTGGA